>OX453071.1:18233590-18441456 GCA_949699795.1 Spicauda simplicius | reverse complement strand
GATGCTAATAGGGGAAGGTAGGGTGAATACAGAATGGGTTTTGTGTCTTTGAATTTGGCAGCTTTTACATGTTGCTTGTGTGTGGATGAAATGAGAATGTGCTTGTTTCCGTGTAATATATAATGTATACGTCTCTTTAAGAATATAAGTGTGAGTTTATCTAAAAACTCACAGTGATGCTCATACAAAATTTATTTTTCATAAGTAGAACCACGCTGTGGTCACAGGGACAAATTAACAACATTTTTATTTATTTTTAAAAAGTATCGTTCCTTTATATTGACGACATAAATAGATTGCTTACATTATTGTTTAATATTCTTGCGATATAGTTCCATTTGAATAAAAATTATACAGCACTTGAACTATTCCCATTTTCGACTGTTAAATAATTTGATTCGAATACACTTTACTCGTGTTATGTAGATTAATTATTTGGTAAATTACATTTAAAATTAAATTGGCAAGGAATTTAAACTTAGATTTAAATTGATAAATTTAGGTTAGATTAGATTTAAATTGATAAATTTAAACTTAAATTCTGATTAAATTTAATTTAATTTAGATTTAATTTTAATTTACGGTTTCAAGTGCTTCGGTAATTCACGGTTTCGATTCTTGCATAAACATTTCTTATTACACAGATCCTTTGTATAAGTCACTTCTGTATTCATATTAAAGTAAGTTGTCGCTTGAAAGGAAAAGATTTTTTTGCATTTTGCATATGAAACTACATATATGTTGGAAGACTAAATAGATATTTATGTAATTAAGATTCTACTTTCCAGGGAGTAGAACCCCTTTTTGTTCGATTCCTGATATACTTATTTCTTTTTAATACTTAACGGTTACTCTCGATATGCGGTTTATGATTTTTTATAGAATTCTTTTTGCCGATATTTCGACAAGTTGCATGGCCATCGTGGCCACGGCGAAACTGCGGTGGCGGCGAGAAATATCGGCAAAAATAATTCTATAAGAATTCATAAACCGCATATCGGAAGTACCCGTTAAATATTAAAATGTACGAATTCCGCGATAATAGTTTAAAAGCTACTTTAAAATCATATACTTATTTCTGATGCAGTAAACGGGTCTGCAGTACACCTGATGGTGGTGGTAACTGCAGCTTATACGGAATAAGTCTTTTTTTATCTGAAGTCAATCACAGATGCTTTCGAAGACTAGGCCATAAAAATCGTTTCGTATTAGATTGAGCATGTAACGTCACTTTTCACGTAAAACGAAGGAGTTGCGTCACGCTAGAAATACCATAACGCAGTTTGCATGTAGTGAAACAGACTATTTGCTCGGCTGCCACTTCTATATTCCAAAGCCCTACCTTTTTTACCTCAGAGGGGAATTGCTTTAAGTTAGAAATAGCCTAGCGTAGTTTGCATGTAGTGAAGCACAATGTACTGTTTGCCACTTCTATATTTAAAAGCCCTACCTTTTTTGCCACAGAGGGGAAAATCTTTGAAATACACCCGACCATTTTGGGAAAAAGTCAAGTTCTATTCGATTTTATAAATAAAACATGCGTGCGTACAAAGTACACATGTCAGTACCCTTAGTACGAAACTCAATCGAGCTCGCACGATCGACGCGAGCTCTCGGTTAAAAATCTTGTTTCGCATTTTCGGTAGTAGTACAAGTGTCAAAAATTATCGACCGAGCAGCGATCGAGTGATTTTTTATCGATAATTTTTTGTCTCCTTCACACGTTCACAAAAAAGTGAGACAGAGTATAATTATGATTCTTCCGATACAAGTAAATACGAGTAAGTACTCGATACTTTTGTTTCGGTACCAAGTACTTTTTGGTGACGAATCAATCTTGCGATACTTACTTATTATTGAATTAAAAGTATTTGATATCGAATCGAATGAAAGGCCATTCAGATAGAAGTAAATACTTGATACTTTCGTCTCCGTAGGTACCAAATTCTTTTTGCAAAGATGCAAATCTTGTGATACTAACTTCTATCGAAACGAAAATGTTTGGTATCTATTTATTTATTTTTTTGAACACCAACTTAATGTACACTAATTCCAGCTTAAGCAGAAGATAACATTAGAAAAACGACAAGTGTCATTATAATTAAAGGTGTGTAGACTGCATGCACAGAAAGCGAGTGTAAACTAATGAGAAAAAAATACAAAATATTACAAATTAATTACAAATTATATCAGCTAATTCAAAATAAAATAACAATGTCGTAAAACAGTGGTAAATGAAATCATCGGTATGTAGGAATAATTGAAAATAAATTTATTCAAATTGATTTATGAAATTAAATAATAAATATAATCAAATAAAGAAATATAATCGGTTAATTAAAGTAATAAAATGTGTCAATTAAATATCGATTAAAGTATCGAATCGAATCTTACTAAACGAGTGTTACTTTAAATATTTCTTGAACGTACCTTTCAACAAGTTGTAATTTGTTAGTAAATGCTTTTTATTATAGCTTAAAAAGAATAATCCCGACTGCGTAAACGATTTTTTGTTTATAATTATATATTTAATTTAGTAGTAGCGAGTATTCGTTAAAATATTCAATGAAAAGTGGTATAATATAATTATTATATATTTTTTTTAGATTAATCTATTTAGCTTTTTATATAGCCTATGTTACTGCAAGCTTTTTTTTTGTTTTTTGTTATCGAGGGGGAAACCTTCAAAAGGTACCCGATGCCGCGGGAGCGACTGAGGGTTATGTGGGATTTTTACCGCACTAAAACCCCCCCGGTGGCCGTCCTCGGCGCTAAAAAAGAGGACTCCGGGAACTCGGTCCGACCGTAATCGGAATCCTTTGAGCGCGTTGCCCCATCGGGCTCCTCCCAGATGGGCAGCTGGGCCCACAGCTCCGTCTAGTCTTTACAACGGTATGCGACCACATATACCACCGTCCTTTCCGGGATTGCCTGACCGGACGGTTCGAGCTCCCACTCTAGCCGCCTGCAACCCCGGAAGCCCCTTTTACAGACAGGCAAGGGATGCCGTAGCCTTATTCTGATCCCGAAACTACAGAGACGAGGTGCCGTTGCCGGCGGCCGCGGCGGATCCTTCTCCAAGAATGTTACTGCAAGCTGAGCACATTCTTATGATATGTCATAAGTCACAAGCCATTAACCCGTTTGCGTTACAGCCCGCTACAGCGCCGGCCATCGATTGGCCAAAAAAACAAATGTATCGATATGAGTAAGTATAGATACTTTGATGGTACTCATTTAAGTAGCATCGAAAAATCGATTGAGTACTACTCGTATGAATAAGTATGAGTAGTACTCAATCGACATCTTAGGGGTATTGGAACATCCTTATGTCTAATACGCCATTTTATTACATTTGACATTTTTCGAAACGTTTACGTGAAGTTTTTTTTTTTAATGCAAGATAATGTATGACGTTATTTAAACAATATGCCATTAAATGAGTAGTTAAATTTGAATTAAATCTTATATCCGTTATTATGAATTTGTCTTATTAGTTTTTGTTGCTGGAAATAACAAATTGTGGTTATGACTTTGACATAAAGCGTTCACATATGTATACTTGCAAATACACCATCGAAATTATGAGGTAAATTCAATTACAAATATAATAGTCAATACTAAAATCCATGTTTTGCATTTTTATAAGTTTGTGTATTATAACAAAATCTTAGATGTGCTTATATAGAATTATTTATACGTTTATGATATTGGGTTCATCGACTTTGATTTTTTAGAATTAGTAGGACTACATAGAATAAACGATAAAAACATTTTATACTGCACTTTACATTGTTTCAAAATTGAAGATAATACAAACAAAACAAGTTTACACAAATATTTATTAAGTTATAAAATATAAAAACAAAATTTACAGATAAAAGTGAAAAAAATCAGGCTTAAATGCGAAGAATCCATGGCCGCATATTATTATTTATCTATGCCAATTGCCAAGGCCGTAAAAATAATAAAAAAAAAATATATTATATGAAAACAACTTTCGAAGTTAGTATGATAAATTATAATTTATTCTTTAAAAACATTTAATCGTTTAAGTTGTTAAATCTGATAATAATATGATGATTTAAGTGAATATTATAAAGTGGCGGATATGTGAAAAGTGAAATACTAAATTGTACACAAGTGTCCATAATTATTTATAAAAAAAATATATTACCCTAACTAAAAAGAACATTAAACTTCTTTTGAACTAACTATATCGCGTAGTACTTAAGTTTAAGGTATTCATATCTATTAACTGTTGATAACTTATTTAACCTTTTATTATAGAAAATTATAAACAATAAAATCTAATGTAAAATTTTACTTTGGTTTCATGTTTTATGGTTGTATGTGGTTTCTATAGATAATTCACTAATTATTGTTTTAATCACTATTACACTTAATTAGGCTGATATGAAGAAATAGTCATGTAGGCATCGAATAAAAGTTTTATTGTTGTATGTCCATCTGTTATGTTTGGTTTCTATAATTTTCTTTTTAGGTGACAATTTCTCTCTTGACAAAATGCAAAATATTGTTTCATTGATAGTATATTAATGTGAGATGTTTTTAGACTGCCTTTTATTTTATATCAAATAAACATGTAAATAGATGAACCGGATCAAACTTCTGTCAAATTAAATTTATGATTGATTTATTCACTATTATAGGTACTGATTAAACTGGTATGAGGAAATAGTCATATAGGCATAAAATAAAAGTTTATTATTGTAAGTCCATTTGTTAAGTTTGGTTTATATAATTATGTGTTGTGCTTTTATTTTAAGTGGCAATTTCTCTCTTGGTTAATGCAAAGTATTGTTTGGTTAATAGTATATTATTGTGAAATATTTTCAGAAACCTTTTATCAAAATATTGTGTTATTAGATAAATCTGATCAAAGTTGTCAAATTAACATTTCTTTTAAAATATATTTCTATTACAAAATAACCATCTTTTATTAATGCATTCATAAGTATGCCTAAGTCAGAAATTAGTAAATATACATATATATGTTAGATTAAAAGAAAAAATAACTTTCAATCCACTAGTTTGTTAGTATATTGGTGGTTGGGAAGGTGCGTAAGGAATAACAATGCAGGATACAATCATATTTTTTATTCTACTACCACTTTACACAGAATAATTATGTATGAAATATATGTAGGAGAAAGAAACGGTGCAAGAATACTCCAAATGCACTTTAAAAACACCACATTCATAGTCATCTTGGCCGGCATCACGGCTCATTCTTGCTTTACTTTTAATGGACTTCCAAAAAGGAGGAGGTTCTCAATTCGTCTGTATTTTTAGATAGCAGGCCAAGGTTTCTAACTAACTTAGCTGATCTGAAATCAGAATAACAATGATTATTAAATACATAAAATGAACAATTTTGGTAGGTACAAACCTGTAAACCTAAAAAGAGGTAAAATTAGAAAAAAAACACTATTTCTTTGTTAAAACAAAGTGTTACAGGATAACAAAAGAGCTATGTCCTTTTGAATCTTCATTACACACCATCATTTAGTACATCCCATAATTCCAAATAAATCAGCAACTCAATATTGTAGAATGTAAAAAAAAAACTTGTTGCTTTACATATTTGAAATGAATTATTCTATGTCCACATAATGTCATTTAACATTATTCAGGTTACTAAAAAATAAATAAGTCATATGGTTGCTGTATGTAGTCTGGTAGTCACCCTGTCATGAATATGACTGAATACTTATTGTGAAACCTAGAAGGCAAACAGATTCACCATTCTGATTGAATGTTTTCATAAATGTATTTATTGAGTGCTATTTAAGCAAATGAAAACTTTAATAGTTGGCTCCACCATATTTAGGTTTGACTTATAATATTTGGCTTCAATGATCAGAAATCTGACAAGATAATAACTTATAAGTTAGTTACTATGTGCATTTCTTATAAACATTTTCACTTACTATGTATATGCACATTCAGTGAGGGAAATTCCTACAATAATAATGTGTCCATAGGCTTCACTATTTTGAAATAGGAGGTAAAATGAAATAGCATCCGATAAGACTAGGAAACCTAAATATATCATAGAAACTAAAAAAAATCAGATATGTAACTTTGGTGTCACAAATGTGAGCACTAATTAATAAATGCTGAACTTAGTTTCATTTGTTGTCAATATTCTAGCAACCATGAGAATTTAATTTTTAAAATATGTACCGGCTTAGAGATATCTATGGCCGGCTTAGCTTCACTAATACTTTTACTTAGCTTTACCAGGTGACCGAACTAGTTTAATTGAAACTGGTGAAATTCCACTGCCCAACTTATTCTTAGCGTGAAGCAATTCTTGTGTTTCAATAGAAGGGTGTGGGTGCAGGCTCACTTTTATATGAGGCGACCATCATAGTTTTCGGGAGTAGCAACGCATCTATGATAGATTTCAGATAGAAAACTTTTTTATAAGAAGTTTCATACGGATTTCTATGGGCGGCAGTGACCACTTACCATAAGTTCGTTTGTCACTTCAATCTATTTAAAAAAATAACACGCTGGTAATCCCCATTGGCATAAAAAAGTAAACCGCAAAGAACTCGTAAATAGAATTGTATATATTGTACAATAAGTATCTATTAATAAACATCAACAGAAATCATACATAATCTTACCTTAGTCTCCACTAACGCACAAGCACAAAAATCACAAACTTATATTATTCTTATAATGTATATTTGTAAAATAAATATTATTCTCTCATAATAGTTGGCACAAATAATAATTAAAGGTCCATTTGGGGCTGGTACAATTGAATAAACTTTTTCTCCGAGATGCGGTTTATTTGCGATATTTTTTGTATTTCCTATAAATAACGTTGCTCCCAATCCCGACGGTCAACTTCTACAGCCTCTTCAATGACTCTCAGTGCGAAATAATACCTAGCAATAAACATTTTTCTCTCAAATTTCCTACGAATTTCGACAACTCGGTAACAAATTTTTGGTGAGTTACGACTCGATCAAAAATCTTGTAAATGACGTCATTTGCACGTCATTTGCATGTTTTCGAATGTCAAATATGACAGTCATACTGCGAAATCGCGTTTTATCGACTGTTTCTGTACGATTCGCATCGTTTGACCGAGCCGGAGCTCGATCAAGAATCTTGTATTGTAAATATTTAGTTCCGAAACAAGCGGCTAGGGGCGCTGCTTGCCATCAAATATGGGCCGATACAAGAAAAATTCTTGTTTCGCAAAAACAAGATTCTTTCGTACTAAGGGTACAGAAGTGAAACTTCTTTGGCGAACTAATTTATAAATCTTGTTTATATTTATACAAATCTAAAACTTTAAATTTCCAAGATTAAGAGGAAGGGAAAAAGGCGTGATACGACGTTCGCTCTGTCTCACTTTTTCTCTCAATCTTTCTCACTCGCTTGCTCCCTACTCTCACTCCACGGCTAGTTGCTCATGCTACGTTCGCCCTGTCTTACTCTCTCTCAATCGGTCTCGATCACTCTCTCTCTCTTTTCCGACACTTCCGTTGCATACCGGCGTGACGTTTCATCTGTAAAAATTTTACCCTCATGCGCCTAAAGAAGTTTCACTTCAAAAAAGTAAAAAAAAAAAATTTACTCACTAAGACCATCTCGGTGGCCTCGATTCACATATTAGGAAACTCTGGATCTCTGATAGAACGCACCGTTGGTGTCCCTGCGTACTTTCACGCTCTTCCCAGGGTAAGTTTAAGTGTATGTGGAACCCTACCTCATCGTTGTGCGTCCAGCGTATAGCCGGGGGCGGCTCCGGGGAGTGCTGCACCACGCAGGTCAGGTTGATGGTGCTACCCATGTTGATAAACAGCTCCGGACCTCCCAGGATCGTCGTCAATGGTTCTGCTTGGACATAGAATGGTCTGGTTAGATTTTAAGTCCTTACTGAAAGGTATAGGAAAGGGGCCTTTAACAATAAATCAAGAAGCAAATATTTGAATGTATCGAGGGAAAATTGGTCGCAGTTGTTAAGCAAAGTAAAATAATTAAACGTTACAAATTGTAAAGGTATCTATCATAATCCTGTTTGAGTTTAGTTAAATGGAAAGTATTTTTTTTGTTATGTTAATGCAAAATATGTACAGCGTTAACAAAAATTATGAAAATAATATTATGTGAAATTTTAAAAGACCAAGACAGAAAATATAAAATTACACATAGGTACGTCTTCCTTACTATAAAGCAATCCGTATCTTTATTTAATTCGATTTGGAGAAAAAGTAGATGCGCCTTTTTAATTATCATGTTGAGCAAGACAAACTTAAAACTTAAAAAAAACTTAAAACGCTTTCTACACTCATAGCCCCACAGTAGGATTTTCTCCTGTGTCGTGGGTGCCATGGACACACACAAAGACGAATACACAAACACCCAGACCCAGAACAAGAATCTAAACTCACTATTCAGATACTAGTCTGGCCGGGAATCGAACTCGGGACCCCCTGCATGTCAGACCGGTATGGTAACCGCTGCACCACGTGGGTCGTCGAACGTAAACGTAACGTAAATACGCCTGTAACCTTATACTTTCACTATCTTTATATCTTTTGAATCAATTATATTAACGATCTAAAAGAAAAATATATTATGAAAAATATTTAAATGATTGGCAAACAATTAATAACGGAACTCAGAAAATATTGAAAAAAATAACAACATATTCGCTACAAGTTGATATAAGAGGTTTTCGTGGAACATTTTCATACGTATCTTCAAAGGGAAAATTCACATGTCTTACACACTTTATTAGAGGCTGAGTATTTTCATTTTGCTCTCTTTGAAGTCTTGCGCAGGCTTTCTTATTATAAAATTGAAGCGAGACCGAGCCTGCATGTAGGTGGTACGTAGGTGTTGATGTATAAATTAACATGTTATGTAGCTCTCTGTAGCCCCTTAGGAGATACATTTTAAAAAATGATTATTTAGCGCACACCTAAGTAAATTTGCATGTTGTAAGTTGTGTTTAAAGATGGTCGGATCAGATATCCGAACAACTAGATACCAGTATTACCCGAGCATTACATTGCGCCAGTGACCGCCAGAAATGGCAGAAGCTTATAAGGGAGAAGACTGAGGAATGAGTGAAAGATACTCAGAAATGAGTGAACGACCCAAAGAGGAAGTATTGCCAGTCAATATTTAAATAGTATAAGATAGATATATCTATAAGATTAGTAAATTTATTGATAAGTAAAAGCCCAAAACTATCAATGTTAGATTTTCAAAATAAAGGAATTACTTTTAATTCACTGCGAAAACAGTAATGGTAAAAGAAGTTAATTACGAAAACAAGTTAATTAAGGAGATCTTTACTCTTACTAATTGATAGACAAATAATGTACAGTTTAATCTGGAAAATACTGTGAAAATGAAATATGTGAAAAAAACTCTGACAAAAATCCATCATTACAAAGATTATTAAATAAAAAGTATAAAAGGGAAAAGACCATTAAAAAAATACGAATATGCTAGAAAATGGCCAAATATAAGCTTATATTTAGCCAAACTAAGATTGAATGTTACAGAAAACTTCAGATAGAAAAACTGTTTTGTCCGAAGTTGTTTATAGATGGTCGTCAGCAGCGAGAATCACCATCTTTTTATCTGATTAAAATAGCAAACGAGCATGCAGTTCACCTGATGGTAAGTGGTTACTGCCGCCCATGGACGTCTGTAATTAACTTCATACAGAACATGGGCGTTGCTACTCCCGAGGACTATGATGGTCACCTCATGTGAAAGTGAAACAAAGTGAACCATTTTGTGAAACCCTCGTTTGAAACTTTAATCTTAAAAAAAATAAACGAGTAATAAAATATTTTAAAAATGTATCCCCTAAGGAGCTGAATAAGAAATAAAAGATTGTTAAAAGATAAAGCGGTAGCCTAAGTGGCAACATGTGTTCTCCCCAAAATAAAACACCAGAGAATTATTTGTCGATCGGAAGTCACAGATTACGTTTTAAAGCTTTCATCCCTGGATTAAGTTAAGTAGCTTATCTTTAAAACGATTAAGGATTTACGCAAAATTCAGATTGCGTTGGTTAGCGCAGTTGATTTAATTAATAAGCGGGTGTTCAGAGATTAAGATCCAAAATTAAGAAGCAAACAATTCTGCATTCCACTTGATGATAAGTGTCTACTGCCCCCACGAGCAAATATATTCGACTCTAGATAATAAAATGCTCTTCCCTGTAGTTTCGAGATCAGAATAGTGCTACGATATCCCCTGCCTGTGGTAAGAGGCGACTAAAAGGGGCTTCCGGGGTTGAAAGCGGCTAGAGTGAGAGCTTAAACCGTCCAGCCAGGCCATACCGGGAAGGACGGCGGTATGTACGATCGCATACCGTCGTAAAGACTAGGCGGAGCGGTGGGCTCAGCCGACTATCTGGGGGGAGACCGATAGGACAACGCGCGCAGAGGATTCCGGTTGCGTTCCTTTAGACATCCCAGAGTCCTCTTTGTAGCGCCGAGGACGGCCACCGGGGGGTTTTAGTGCGGTAAAAATTCCATATAACCCTGCGTCGCTCCCACGGCGTCAAGTGCCTTTTGAAAATTTCTCCGTCGAAAACGTTACCTAAGAGTAACGGATATAGAAGGATGTAGAAGGATATAGAAGGTATGACTTCTAAAAACTTTTTGTCGTCGCGAGTATTTATACTCGTAGTCACATAATTCCTTATTTCATGTCACTCAAATTATTAATAATTATTTTTTTCTGTCTTTTATGTTCCTTTTTTAATAACTGGTATTTACTCAGCGATCACAATTACACAATAATCGTGAATTTTCCTTTGTCAATGGTCGTCAATTACCTATCACACAAAAATAAAAATATCGTTTGACAAATAAATAAGAAAAACACGTGAAATATTTTAAATTTTACTTACTTGTAGTAACTTACTTGCTTACTTTAACTTACTTGTAACTTTTAAATTTTAAACTATAACATGTTAAAATCGTATTAGCAATTTATTTTGTCAAAAAGGTTAGCAATTAAGTATATACACTTAATTTATAACTTGGCAAGTTCCCAAACAACATGTCATTAACTTTTTCCGTGTAATTACTTTTAAGTTTTTTTTCCTTTATAATATATTTATCATTTTGTTATTTTATTATGTTTTAAATTACTTTGTATGAAACAAGTTGAACATCTTGAGATTAAATTTTGATATGAATAATAAATGTTCTTTGTGATGTGTTTAGCTTGTGATGACCGATTTATTTATAAATAAAGCTGTACAAAGAACTTCCAAAATTTGATAATTGTAACTATTAAATAATTGAACACGGTACAACGACAAGGAAAATAAAAAATGCCACAAGGATTAGATGACATTGTTATAACAACATAGTAGGATAGTGTGTGTATAGTCCGAGCAAACAGGCTGGTATCGTATTTTCCAACATGCGTTCTAGTTAACCTATCTTGTAAACCTAAGGCAGTAAAATAATTTACCGACGACAGAGAGGTACATCCGGTGTCCGATAGGTGGCGTTGTCCCCACTTGGCACTCGTAGATGCCGGAGTCTCTGCGCTGCGGGAACCTTATCTGTGGGTGTTTTATGTTCATTAATGGCTTTGCACAACTTGGCCGCAGTGGACGTATAAATAACAGCGGTGTAAACCATTCGAAATGATCTTTTCTGGTTCGATGCCAACTGTGACGGTGGTGATTGAATCGGATTTAGAAAGTTTGATGTTTCCAAAGTTCTCCCTTTAAGTCTAACTTATACGATGTGCAAACTTCAAAATTTGTGATTTTCATAAAAGGGAGTAATCGGGATATAAAATCCAAGTAGTTTAATAATATTATTGTTAGTAACGCGCCTTTGATTTGGGAAGTAATTATTGGAGATAATTATGATTACATCCAAAAAAAATTATCTGTCACTCGTTTCTTATATAAAGGAACTGTAAGAGCATATTATAAGACAATTTCCAGAGTAAGTTATTGATATAATTTATTGAAAAGTTCTATTATTAATGTCTTTTAACAATGATGCTAATTCACCTTCATAGAGTTGTTTAAATTTGCAATTTTTATGGATTTGGTCAGGTTATATAGTGTATTTGTGTAACCTTAAATAAAGCACTATTGTCTCCTTTTTTCTGAAATTGGTACCCAGATTTTCAGCTCAGGAGGTGGCAATTAATACCATTGATTTATTGTTTCCTGGGGATTCTAGATCTATAACAGGCCATTCTAATTTTCAACAAAGGAATCGGCATACACAGTTTGAAACTAGATATTCTATTTCTTTTAGTAACGTAAATCTATTGTGCTAGATTTTGGTTTGCATTTTTGGTATCAACGTTTCTCTTCATCGCTTCTACGGGGTTTTAATAATATTTACTGGCTTTGATGTTGATATATTGACATGTATATACGCTATTTTAGACTCTCATATTACAACATGTTTCGTTATTTTTAATACTGACCCAGCACACATCGGCACACTATCACATGAGGCGACCATCATAGTCCTCGGAAGAAGCAACGCTTCTGTGATTGACTTCAGATGGAACCCATGTTCTGTATGAAGATGATTACAGATGTCCATGGGCGGCGGTGATCACTTACCATCAGATGGACTGCATGCTCGTTTGCTACTTCAGTCAGATAAAAAAAGTCGATAATCAACTAGGTCAATTTTAAAAATAATGGCAGCTTACAAAGTGTTGAGTTTCAATATCAAAGTTAAGGGACAATTATTATATTACATGTTTTTGTCTAAACCTGATTTCTACTTACGACTTAGATCAGTATAGCTCTTTTATAAAGGTACATTATTTACCGATATCACTACATCAACATCGAATATAATAATGTAATATTATAACTTATCATACATGTGAACTATGATAATTATGTATGTCGATGGACTTCGACAAATTCACTTGAACGAATAGATCAAGTTCAGAGCCATTCTGTGAGTTCCATTTTACATTATATTGTACTGTCAATAAAATGTTTTATGCAACAAAATCGAAAATCTTCATGCATTTGAAACACCGCACAAGAATAAATCCAAGGGTCACTAGATTATATTTAGTTATAAGCTTTGATTTAACATTATGTCCCTAATGTTTCTCTTTCTCTCATTTTCTTACTTTTAATATCCAGTCCTCCGTGTGAGGATTGTGGACGCTGATGAACCTCTGATCCGAGGTATACGTCATTCTCCCTGACGTCAGCAAATGTATGTCACGATGCCTTATCCATGAAACCTGCGAAAAATAAAGAATTAATAAAATTCAAATTGAAACACCCACGGTAGGTACTGGATTAGACTATGAAATTTTGATTGGAAATTCTTATCGTAGATGCGGACTGAAAATAAATTTATCATTTTTCTCCAAATGATATAAATAGAAACTAATCAGCTTTCCACGATTATACACACCTTCCAATTATAGTCTGACATAATTTCGATAACGTAGTACAAATATTTATTCGAAGCACAAAATAACATAAAAACAAAATTTTAGTTAGTAAGTAACACAAAAATACGTATTATGTAAGTAACAAAGGCTTCCTAATTATTTTTGAAAACATAAAAGATGTTTGCGTGATAAACCCCGAGTCACACCCCGTAAGCGGATTAGAGATGAAAGAATAAATTCATTTCAATCGGACCCCAATCCAAATGGGTCTGACGGATTAACTATTGAAGGACGAGCTAAAAGCTTCTTTAGTGATACAAAGTAATATTTTATCATGAGCACTAGAGGATTTGTTTGGTAGATATTTTTGGGCTATTCAAAATTTTCAAAGCAACTTTGGTCTGACTGACGAGGATTGTAATATTGATTCTGAACAGACATGTAGATGGAGGTTTTTTTTATATAAATAGGCCAATGCTGCTCTTGAACATCTATAAACCATCCCAGATAAAACTATAGCCCTACCTGACGTTGACCAAAAATGCGTTGTAACCCCTGAAGAAAAAGTTGGAACACCTGGGATAATTATGTTTTCCCTGCCACACCCTTCAAATCCGAATACACGAGTGCTTGACACTGCCAGCATGGGGCTGAAATGGGTATGGCAGAAATTTCTCTGGAGGCGAACCAGGTGTACGTCGTTTAATTGTATGTAAACTTGTCTCTATTTGTAAATATGCCTTTATCACCCAAGATAAAAAGAATTATACCGTTACTTGTTTTATACGTCGTCGTATCGTTCATCTATATGGAATGAATAATGTATGAATTTCAAAAGTGCGTAGTTACAGGCCATATCTTTTCTATTACTTAATTTTTCCATTTACTCAAACTTAGTACCACTCTAATCTGTTCTGTGCAGTCTCCCACTATCTCCTTTATGTCTCCAATCTTATTGATCAGAAGCAACAAGTGTTATTTTTGCATTATGGGGTTGCTTACCAACTCAAAAACCCAACTTTTCGATAAAAATGTATGGATTTATAGGCACTTAGAAACACGCGGTCCCCAATTTTCAAAATCGTGTACCAGTGAAATGCAAATCTTTCGACGGACAGTCTAAGCCCGGCTAAAAATTTCAATCGTTCTGCCGGATTTGAAATTCGTCGTAAATTTTCTAGCGCTGCAGATTTGCAGTGTTCCGTTGAAGCGGTCAAAGATATCTTTGCTTTTCTCTTTGTTCCTATGTTCCTCTTTTCTATTTTGAATTCATCGAAATGGATAGTTAAATTACCCTATGAAATTTATCTTTAATTAAGCCCAATTACAGTAAGACTACTGGTACTGATTACTGGTGAATGTCCGTACATTCACGAGTAAGCAGTCATAGGACTTTACTATGACTTAAGTCCCCGAGACTGTGTAGTTTATGTAATTTCGCTAGCAATCTTACATAGTATGATTTCACAAACTATAAAAAGTCAAACTGAAATTTGGATATTCCTGCTAAACGTTATGAATAATGAATAAAACAACCTTAACGATCTTTACGAGTATGTCCCACTGGGATTAATTCTATTAAGAGTACCTATTCACTAGGGGCCTACATTGTTGATATCTATGCTGCACTTATCTAGACTTTTGAAGGCCGACACTAGTAGCCAACTTGTGTCGGATGTCTCTAACGCAAATAAAAATTAACAATTTATATTTAAGAACGATCTGTGACAAAAATTGTAATGTGATTTCCAAAACATTAGAAAAATTCCAGTAGTGTACTCTAAATCTTTTTAACTCTGGTGCATAGTCCAGTTTCTCTATAAAGTTCAACTGCAAAAATTTGAATCTAGTAGGACATGAAATTCTTCATAAATTTTTGAACACTGCATACGTGGAGTATTCCGTTGAAGCGGTCAAAAATTTCCCTTTTCCACTTCTTTTCCTGTCCCAACGGCATGAGTACGATCTGTCATTACGTCGTCCTTTTAAACCATTTCCGTATTATCATTTTTGTTTACTATTTTGTATTTTTAATCTTTCTTTCTCTTTTCGTTTTTTTTCGACTGTGTCAGAAGAAGGGAAGAGGAGTGGAAGTAGACACATTAAACCTATTTTTATACGTTATTATCCCCATCTGTAGCATCTCATAATATATTTTGTTATGTTTTTTATTGTATCACTTACTTTTCTCTTTTCAGTTTAAGCTGTCAATTTTTTTATAACGGTATAAAAAATATTGACAAGCTTTTATTTATTTTACCTTAGTTGGATTTGTTCTTAAGTATGAGGGGTCAATCTTGGAAATAAATTTTAACCGAGATAACTACAACCAATTCTGCTTGAAATTTGTACGTGAATTAAGAAGATAAAAAGTATACCAATAAGCGTGTGTACAATTTAATATCAAAATAATGTTTTAACAAATACGTAAAAGTCATTTAAATTTAAGTATACTGCTACTGACCTTAGATTATCATATCGCAGACACAAAGCAAAACCAGTACCACTACTAACAGTTATGTGATGTTTCTTCAAGGAAGCTATAAGGTTAGATCAATTGCAATATGCCATAATTTTAATCAAATTATACCAATTTCTAGCGTGAAGAATTTGTCGCGTTTCAAAGGGTGTGGTTGCCGGCACACTTTCACATGAGGCGACCATCACGGTCCTCGGGAGTAGCAAGGCATCTGTGATTGGCTTCAGATGGGACCCATGTTCTGTATGTAGTTGATTACAGATGTCCATGTGCGGCAGTGACTACTAACCATTAGGTGGACCGCATGCTCGTTTGCTACTGCAGTCATATAAAAAAAAGATTGACATCACTTAGAAATCAGCTTAATCCAACGACAACTATCATAAAACGACATACCGTCCTGTTCCCAAGGTCATGGACTCTGCAGTTCAATTGTGCGGTCTTGCCGACCAGTGCTGTCACGTTCTTGGAGTAGACAACGTCGAACCGAGGCCCTCGCTGCGTGAGGCCCAGGTCCACGTCAGTGTAGTCCAGCTCCGGGACCCCATCGTGACCTACGCCGTTTGTATTGTCTGTACAACCTGTGGAATCATTATTTTGATTAAAAACATGAAAATTACATACTTATCTCGCTTATAGAGAGGGAAACATCATCGATGGTAAAGTTATTTTTTGTAAATAACAAATGTCTGAATTTCTAGTCTATTTATTGTACCCTAGAGGCAATGTAAAGAAATATCTAAGAATTTTGCATAAATCTTTGTACCACAATCTAAAAGAAAAGAGTAATTTTCTATGTGGAATTAAAGTTCTTTAAAGCCAACTTGTATACTTGTTACAAATGTGTTGTAGATTGTAGTGTGTAATAATAATGTATTTGTCATTCTTATACATTATTGATTACAGATTACTCAACATTATTATCATCTTAATTTTTTGACATAATTTTCATCAATATTTCTTACACTGTTAGGTCATAAGCCTGAATTCAATTATTGAGGATTGTTAATTAACTTCCTATCGGGCTAATAAGCGTTAGACTTTTAGAAATTACTTTTTGGACACGTAGGTTTGGGGATTGTAAAATCGTACTTCACCAACTTCCATGCAGCGAATTGTAGTGAATTTTAAAATAAATATAAATATTTTTTGTTTATTTTAGATAACATGTTATACAAAATACGCGCTACGAATTCGTAGTATCGAAGTCTTGAATACTAAATCCCAAAAATTTGCAAATGAAAATGCAATAATAATAAAGATTAGGGAGAACGTTTATTCACGTAACGGAATAAAAAAATCGCAACCGGATGAGTGCAAACGGAATACGAAATTTTATGAGCAATTTATTTTATTAATATTCACGACAGCGGCGGTCCGCTGAAAATCAATGACATAAATATTCACTCACAATAAAGTTAGAGAGCAGTTATTTTTGGATTCATCTTGTGTATTTAAAGTAAGCTTTATCCACGACTTTATCTGCATAAACATTTGTAAATACATGTAAGGTATAATGATAAATTAACAGAAAACAGTAAACCGTTTTCAAGGTGGTAGAACCAGTGCAGTTCAACCGGGGAAGTACCACCGCCACACCTAGCGTGAAGCAGTACTTGCGTTTCGATAGAAGGGTGTGGTTGCCGGCACACTTTCACAAGAGGCGACCAGCATAGTCCTCGGGAGTAGCAACGCAGAAGATTGACTTTAGATGGAACCCATGTTCTGTATGAAGTTGATTACAGATGTCCATGGGCGGCAGTGACCACTTACCATCAGGTGGACTGCATGCTCGTTTGCTACTTCAGTCAAATAAAAAAAAAACTTTCGATGTCTGACAGAGTAAAAATGTCATCCGAAAAGGAGAATGTCTTATAGATCATATGGTTGGAGGACTTAAATACTTGCTTTGACATTTGGGAAAGAGGATTGTGTCCCTTACTCAGACCTCCCCCCCACATGACAACCCGCGTGGCCGAGCCGTTACCATTCCACTCTGGCGCGCAATGGATTCCGGGTTCGATTCCCGGCTATACAGGTACCTATCTGAATGATGAGTTTATTTTATAATTCCTGTTCTGGGTCTGTGTGTTTGTGATTGGTCTTGTGTGTGTCCATGGTACCCACGACACAGGAAAAATCCTAGTGTAGGGCTATGAGTGTAGAAAGCGTGTAAAGCGTGCGTGTCATCCATCCATCAGCCTTTGAAAGTCCGCTGCTGGACATAGGCCTCCCCTAATCTGCGCCACTTTGACCGGTCCAGGGCCATCTGAATCCAGCGGTTATCCGCCACCGTAAAGCGTGCGTGTATCTGCCTCTAAATAGCTAATTGCACGAAAACATCATCTCATGCTTCATAGATTTAGGGTCAATTAAATAGCTAAAGGTTCAATTCATAACAGATTACCTTCATGACTTGCGATTTAGCGGAGAAATACTAATTACCCAAATTTAGGACGTAACTTACACCATTTGGGAGTCTGGTCAGCATTAATGATGAAATTGTTTCGCTCAATTACCCGAAACCCCGCAGAGGACTACATACGGGTTGGCTGTTGATTACGTACGGGTTGAATGCACGATAATAAAGCTCTTGTGTGAACGGCCTTATCAATTGGTTAATAAGTCATCAACCCATTATCGTCGCATTGCTGGGTACGGTTTTTTTCTTAGAATGTGGTTAAGACATAGTCCATCGCGCTGGCCAAGTGTGAATTAGTAGTAGACTTCACAAAGGATTGAAAACTTTTTTCAGTTTATCATTTTTTATTTGATGGTTGAATGGTTGAATCTTGCCCTCTTATTCGGGAGTTCCGAGGTTCAAACCCAGGCACGCACCACTGATTTATGTGGGTAATACAAATTAATTATAACTGCCTTTCGGTGAATAAAAACATCGCGAAAATAACCGCAACCCGAGAGTTCTTTAAAAAAAAGTTCTCGGAGGTGTGTGAAGTCCACCAATTCGCACTTGGCCAGCGCGATGGAATATGGCCTAAACTCTCTCATTCTGAGAGAAGACCCGTGCCAGTAGTGGGCCAGTAATGGGTTGACCAGACATCAATTTTAGAAAAATCCGGGATCGGAACTTCAGACCCTCGATTAAGATTACGAATTTAAATTATGCTATCACTGTTTTTTTCATAAATAATGTTACTTGCTTATCATTAATCATTATTTAGGATTATATCAAAGTTACCTAATCGTGCTAAGTTGAAATAAGACTCATCAGCATGATAGTTTGGTGTTCAAATCACAGTACACCCAGTACTCAGGTTTTTTTACAAAAAGAAATCAATTCGCAAACTTACATTGTAGAGGATTATATATAAAAATGTTTAGATAATATATGAAGTTTGGTAGCTTAAAGGTACGGTTTGTAGCTCGACTATATACCTATATCTGCCTTGTAGAATCACTATTAAGCGCTCCTGAAATCTGGTTTGAAGGGTGTGAGAGAGATATTTATCTAAAGCATTGAAATGAAATGTCTTTATTTTGTATTTTTTTTTATTTGACTGAAGTAGCAAACGAGCATGCAGTCCACCTGATGGTAAGTGGTTACTGCCGCCCATGGTCATCTGTAATCAACTTCATACAGAACATGGGTTCCATCTGAAGTCAATCACAGATGCGTCGCTACTCCCGAGGACTATGATGGTCGCCTCATGTGAAAGTGTGCCGGCAACCACACCCTTCTATCGAAACGCAAGAACTGCTTCACGCTAGAAATAGGTATGGCGGTGGTACTTCCCCGGTTGAACTACACAGACCCACGGGGGTACTCACAAATTGTCAGTTACATTTTTTTTATTACACTACCACCGGATCAGAATACGACCTCAACTGAGACCATCCCGCAAGAAACTCATCGTGTTTGTCTTTTTTCTTTATTTATCTTTTTTACCATCTTATTTTTACATGGGTAACAAAAGGCTAGACGGGGCGGTGGGACCAGCCGCTCAATGGGGCAACGTGCTTAGAGGATTCCTGTTGCGTTCCTTTAGAGATCCCGGAGTCCTCTTTATATGGTTATCGGGGTGGGGGGAGGGGGGTAAAAATCCCACAATCGAGAGCAAAAAAGGAGTCTTTGTCAACTTTATGTATTTACAACTCGAATCTTTACAAATACAAATCTTTACAAACACTAATTTAAATTGGCGATGATTATCAGATGGTCTGCACATTTTTTTGCGATTTTAAATAGGCGAAAATAGATACATAAAATAATAATTTATTTGAAATCTCTTTTGTATTCGCAATTTAAGTGAGCGATCAAAGTAAATTAATCAAATCAAATGAGTAAAATACTGTTCCAGAGAATCGAGCAGCATAAATGAAAACGCTTCAGATATTTCAAAAGTTACCATTTAGCTTATTTACTTTATAACTAAGCAAAATAATTAAATATTTTAAAAGGTATTTTATTTTAGACTATAAACCAGCATGTAGTTTGTGTGATAATAGGTAACTATTATTGGTATTTTTTTAATATTATAAATGCGAAAGTTTGTTATGATGTATGTGTTTGTTTTTTTTAAAGGTTAGTGCTTTAAACAAACAAACACATACATTATAATATGATTAGATTTCACTAAAAGGAGATGTTTCAAAATGTATGGACCTTTGGCCAGGTATCTGTACACCATATGATAAAAAAGCCAGTAAACTATAGAGCACTTTTAAACTAAGCATTTTATTAAAATCGACTGGGTTTATTGGTACAAGACTAGAATTTTAAGTTAGAATTGCAACACAATATAATGGCGGCGATATTATTTCATTTTGACAGTTGAGGTTAATAAACAAACTGTGACAATGACAATCAGTTGTCAGTGATTATCTGAATTCTGATCCAATGCAAAAAAGGAAAAACTTATTATTACATTATGTAGCTAAGCTATGATAACCTTAAAACTATTGTATAGTTATGGTTCTATGTAAACAAATGTAAACAAAGACTAATCTTACCTCACAGCTATTAGTCAATTACAATTATGATTTCAATTCAAACCCGAATAAATCAGTTGATGTTTGGAAGTCCAAGTTGAGTATGTAAATCCTTTATTCACTAGCCTGGACAACAGGTTAACCGATGAACAGTCCAAAATATGAAAGTCAAGTCAACTGAGGTAAGTAGCGATCCGAAATCCAAGATATGTAAGCCAGGGGTTTGGTAACTTGATATAGAAACTCCACCACAATACACGAAAATATTCCGTGAAAATATCTAAGAACAAGAAGACAGATGAATGGATCTAGTAAAAGAATCAATATGACAGTTGTCAGATAATGACAACTATAGTTTTGTCCACAGACTGTCTAAATCAGTTGTTCCGCCATATTGGAAAACGAAGAAAATAGTTGATTTTAATTGGTTTTGTACCAGAAAAGTACACGTTTTTATAAATTTTAAGTATTTTTTTCGGATTCTTGAGATTTTTCTCGATTTTTTGAGGTGGTGTACATATACCTAGCCAAGATTGAAACATCTCCTTTGGCACACAAATGATCTCATTACCGTGGTAAATAGGAATTGGGCGGAGCCGCGAATTTATTAGTTTTTCTTAAGATTGATGAAGCAAACGCGCATAGAGTCCAGCTGATGACAAGTGGTCATTGCCGCCGACGGCCATCTGGAACTTCATAAGTAATAAGAATTTCATCTAGAGTCAATCATAAATGCTTGTCTACTCCCGAGATAAGAATTCGGTTTTCATCACCACACCCTTTTACTGAATCGCTTGTAGACAAACTATGTTACGATAGGAACAGGTGTGGCGGTGATAACTCCCCAGTCGAACCTTTCTCATTCTATCATCTTGTAAAGTTAGATATCTGCAATAATGAAAATGGAGCAGTGATAGCCTCATGGTTAAAACTTGCCCTCTCGATCGGGAGGTCCGAGGTTCAAGCCCAGACACGCACGACAGATTTTTCTATTTCTTTTTTTTTTTTTCAAAATTATGTGTGTATTAGAAGTTATTTATCACTGCCTTTCGGGAAGAAGGAAAACATCTTGAAGGAAAACATCGTAAGGAAACCTACACACCCGAGAGTTCTTTAAAAAGCAAGTTCTCGGAGGTATGTGAAGTCCACCAATTAGCACTTGGCCAGCGCGGTGGGTTATGGACTAAAACTCTTTCATTCTGAGAGAAGACCCGTGCCCAGTAGTGAGACAATAATGGGTTGACGAGAGAATCAATTAAAATAAGATTAGTTCTACATGAAATTTTTAACCTAATCCCTAAATTGGAGCGGCTTTCGCTCAATTATATTGCCTAATTATAACGCTTACTTATCGTCCTTCAAACCAAAACACAGCAGCTAACGCTGCTATTATTTGAAAAATATATAGTACCTCCAGAGACAAACCACAGAGTTCTACTTAAAACTTTTTTAAACGGCATTTTAGTAGTTCAACCGTCTAAAATCCTGCTACCAAGAATGATAAAAGCTTTCTATTTTCAAAATATAATTTGGAAATCTCTATCTTAAACGAGGGTAGCGACAGTATCTCATTCAGATTAGGTTTAAAGTCTAAGCGAGATCTCATCAAATATTCGGAGAAACAGTAATACAGGGCAATAGAAACCAGTCTTGATTAAAGTGGACGTAAGTCCTTGGATTTCAAGATTTCACAGTCCATGCCTTTCTTGACCTGTTTCAGTGTCTGAGAGTAAGCTAAGAGTAGTTTGAGCTACTTGAGCTACGCGTCTACGATAGATGTCACGTCCGTCAATACTGTGACAAATTAAATTTTTGAAGTAAAATTGCTTTTTACTGTTCCTTCATGGTGCTATAATTTTGTTATATATTTTTTATAACATAGAAGTAGCAATCGAGCATGCAGTCGATCTGATGGTAAGTGGTCACTGCCGCCCATGGACATCTGTAAACAACTTCGTATAGAACATGAAGTTCTATCTAAAGTCAATTAAAGATGCGTTGCGACTCCCAAGGACTAAGATGGTCGCCTCATATAAAAGTGTGCCGGTAACCACACCCTTCCATCGAAACGCAAGGAAAGCTTTAAGCTAGATATAGGTGTGGCGGTGGTAATTCCCCGGTCGCACTACAAAATGTATTTGTTTACAAAATTTGGAAGTAAACAATCCAGTAATTGATCAGATGATATATGATCACTAAAGTCCATGAACATCTGGAAACAACTTCATATAGAATATGATTTTAACACTACGTCGTTTAAGAAGTTGCCACTCGTGGAAGCTAAGATGGTGGCCTCTAATGGTAAATTAACCAGTCTTCAACTGTTTCTAAATGTGAACAGCCTCACGTTAAAAATATGAGTGACGATAGTACCTTCTGGGTCAATCTATGCGAATTTTATGGACTCGTTGCCTATTAGATAGAACTTCAGTTCGTTTTTAGGTCTGAGCTGTACACATGCCGCTGATTAATGAATAACCTTCGGTAACATGTTTGCTTAGTTTAAAAAGAAACGTAGATAACATGTAGGTATATACAATTCACATACGGAAAAAGTGTAATTAATAATAATTACTTTGCGTGTAAAAACTTGAGCCTTAACACAAGCTACGAACTAAAATCAGCATGATTATGAAAGGGAAACAGCGCCATCTAGTTGCAACGCCGAATACTGCTCATTTCGTCATTCAAATCACAATGTTTCTAGAAGTTTCACTTGAATATCCGTCGATGAGACACAACGATAAGACTGGACGTAATTCCTTGGCTTTCAAGATCTCACGGCTATCGTCCGTCGCAGCGCCGCTTGTTTTTAAATTTCCTTTATTCCCATTGTGTCTCATTTAAATTTAAATCCTTCAGGATTATGAGAATCTTGTGATCAAATTAATTGTTATGCGGACTTACTGGAATGAATTGAATCAGAAAATGAAAAAAGTATTTTTGTTAATTGTTTAGCGTTATATTGTTCAGTCACATGACTATTTATATTCAATAGTAATTTTAAGTTTTATTTTTATCTGACTGAAGTAGCAAACGAGCTTGCAGTCCACAAGATGGTAAGTGGTCATTGCCGCTCATGGACATATGTAATAAACTTCATATAGAACATGGATTTTATCTAAAGTCCATCATAGATGCGTCACTACTCCCGAGCACTATGATGGTCGCCTCATTTAAAAGTGTGCCGGCAACCACACCCTTCTATCGAAACGCAAGAAATGCTTCACGCTAGAAATAGTTGTGGAGGTGGTACTTCCCCGGTCGAACTACACTGGTTCTACCACCTTCAATTCAGTAACACTAAATTAAGTAGATAGTTAATCATGTTTATTATTTTATGTAAGACCGAAAAAAATATAAGTAAATGTTACTATAATATTTGTAATGAATATGTAGTTTATTTCTCGTAAGTGAATATTTAATTTTAAAAGAACAATAATAAAGATCTTAAGCCATTTTATAACATCCAAATACTAATCGAGCATGCAGTCTACCTGATGGTAAGTGGTTACTGCCATCAGGCCAACCATTTGACGTTATTAATACATGCAAATATGATATAAAATATAACTATCTTTATATATATCGTCTCATATAAAAGTGTGCCGCAACCACACACTTTCCTCGAAAAAAAAATGCTTCACGCTAGAAATAGGTTGGTGGCTTCTCCGGTCGAACTACACTGATTCTATCACCTGCAATAATTGATTTCAAAACGATTAATCTACATCATGTACTCCTTAAATCTGCTTTAACGATGATTCCAAAAAGTTAGAAATAGGTTTTGTAACTGCATAAAATAATATAATAACAAATATATCACATGAGATCAGTTTTGGTTTTAGTTAAATCCTAACAGTTACTTTAAACAATTACACCTTTATTCATAAATTATCCATCAACTAAACCAAATAAGGAAACCGAAAACGATAAATAAAGTACCCAAAGTGAATCCTACGTTTTCGGGGTGATGAAAAAAAATACTTTACGGTTAGCGAAAAATAAATTTCATTCCGAGCGAGCAACGCCGCCGTGTTCAATTTCTAGCGGTCGTTTGTGCAGACCCTGAAAACATGAGCTGAAAAATAAAATTCTACCCACTTTTTCCTCAAAAGCGTCATATTTTTCGGCTGCTGTTCGCGAAAAAAACACCGTGTTTGTACACTTGATCTTATTTACGCTTTCATTTAAAAAATGCGTCAAATTACGCGTCTTATTAGCTGTAACAATGTGAACGAGACATGGAAATTACTTCATGAAGGTTTTTTTTATTCTTATAGATAAACAACTATATTTATATTCTTATAGAAAGAAAGAAAAAGAAAGAAAATGCTTTATAATACTTTATTCAGTACAGTACTTATACAGGTTATACAAAAACAGATACATCTAATAGCAAACATGTGTTATTATTATTAACTATAACTCAATGATGTAAGTTACATTACATTGACCGAAAGGGTCTCCACTCAGCTTATTGCTGCAGGTAGTCAAGGTCACCTGCAGCGCTGGTATTCTGTGGAGCCAATTTTCTTCTTTCTACAGATATACAACTTTTGTAAATGAGCACGTAGTCTCAGTCGTAGTCGTGTTGAAAGCGTGTGCTTTAGTCTACCTAATCTAGCAATGCATGTGTAATTGACTTCAGATAGGACCCCGTTCTATATGAACTTACTTACAGATGTTCACGGTATCTACCAACAGGTGGACTGCATGTTCGTTTGCTACTTCAATTTGATAAAAATAAATCTTTCTGGCCGGTGATGTACTACGAGCTACTCTAATCTTGAGGGTCATTCAAACTTAAAATTTCCATAAGATAACAGAGTTCAGTAAGCTATTTTTGTTCGGGCATGGAACCCAGTGCCTCCTACGCGTCAGACTGGTAAGACCGCTCTTGACGTAATTGGTTCCAAGCCAAGTTAATAGGGGGTTGAACCAGTGTGGTTGCCGGCACACTTTTATATGAGGCGACCATCTTAATCCGCGGGAGTAGCGACGCATCTGTAATTGACTTCAGATAGAACCCCATGTTCTGTATGAAGATGCTTACAGATGTCCATGGGCTGCAGCTGGGTCCATGGCTGACCACTTACCATCGGGTGGACTGTATGCTGGTTTGCTACTTCTATTTTATAAAAAAGCCCCGTAGGTATTCGGAGAGTCTGAGGAGTCTCATGTCTCTAAGGTCTTCAAAAGCCAAGCAAATGGGGATATGTAAACTTACCTGTATGACTGACAAGTGCCAAAGCGCCCAACGCCCCGAAGAGGAAAGCCAAAGTCATGGCTAAATCTCGTATCCGTTCATATCACTTTAACGCTCCATTACGCCTGATGATCTGCGAACAAAATGAAACGGTTAATGGGCTGGAAAAAGTACACCATGTCGATGTAGATCTCAACTCTTTTAAAGATCTCAACCTATGAAATCCAACTTTGTAGATCCCATAATAAGTAATGTTGAATGCGCTCAGCAATTGGGTGGATTACAAATTAGTTTTAAAAGAGTTTCTAATAGGTTTTTTATACTTAAACCTAACGATAAAGCAGACGGGCTACCTGATGGAAAGTAGTCACCTTCGCCTATGGACATTTGCAACACCAGAGGAGTCGCCAATGCATCGCCAGCGTTTGAGGAGAGCTCTTTTCGCACCTTTTTTGAAGAGCCTCATATCAGAACGCCCCGGGAATACCTCAGGAGCAAGCTCATTATCTTAGTTAAGCTTAAGGTTACCTATTCGTCGTGAGTTTGGGATCTCAATCTTTGTGAAGATTTTAACTAACAAAGTTAGACAACGTCGGTCTAATATGTCATTGGATGGGTTAATAGTTTATGTTTAACATTTTTCCCAAGAGGACACTTCTTCTTCTTTTTGTGCCTCTTCACTACTGAAGGTTGGCCGTTAGTTCCTTGAATCTCTCTCTATCCATGGCCAGGCAAAACAGTTGTTCGACAGAGGAGATGCCTGTCCACTCCCTTATGTTTTTCAGCCACGACTTTTTCCGGCGTCCAGCGCGTCTCTTCCCTTCCACCTTGCCCATCATGATGAGTTGGAGCAGATTATACCTATCGTGTCTAAGCACATGACCGAGGTATTCTATCTTACGCTTCTTGATGGAATGTATCAGATGCCGGGTCATGAAGACACGCTGGAGTACGATCTCATTTCTGACTTTCTGAGCCCAACTGATGCGAAGCATACGACGATAACACCACATCTCGAAAGCCTCTAGACGTCTTCGGGTATCGTCTTTTAGTGTCCATGCTTCGCAACCATACACGGCGATAGGCCAGATGTAGCACTGGAGAATCCTAACTCGGAGCTTGATGTCAATTCCTCGGCAGCACAAAACTTTCTTCATGTTGGTGAATGAAGCTCGGGCCATTTCTATCCGGGTCTTAATTTCTTGTTCCGATTCCCATATTTCATTTACCCAAGCTCCGAGGTATTTGTACTGTCGAACCCGCTCTAGATTTTTGCCCGCTACGTGTATCGTGGGATTTAAGTCAGGATTTCTGGAAACTACCAGAGGACACTTATTTGTCTCATATTTTATATAGTAATAGTTAAAGAGCATGCAGTCCACCTGATAGTAAGTGGCCTCTGCCCATGGACAACAGTAATCAACTCCAGATAAGATAAGAGTGCTACCTGATCAGACACAGATGTGTTATTTATTCATGAGAATAAAGATGAAAAGCTCATAAGCTTCATTCACAAATCCTCAATCATCCAGAAAGGTGGATTGTTCAGTGTGTCTCGATTATCATACGTTATGAAGAGTCATGTCCAACAGAGGGATATGTAATGGTCCACGGTCAGTGAGGTAGAAGATTTCATGTAGAACCGCCGAATAATGGTCGAATGTATTTCGGAGGTACAGGGAGAGATTTACAGCTATTGGTTTGATATAGGTTAGTTGGATGCGTATAGCATCAGCTGAGCAGTGATCGCCTAATGGTCGAAATTTGCCCTCTCAATCTGAAGGTTCGAGATTTGAAACCAGGCAAGCACCACTGATTTATGTGCGTATTAGAAATTAATTATCACTGCTTTTCGGTGATATCCTCATAATGTTTTACACACCCGAGAGTTCATTAAAAAAAGTTCTTGGATGTGTGTGAGGTCCACCAATTCGACTATGGCCTAAAACTCTCTCATTCTGAGAGAAGACCCGTGCCCAACAGTGGAATAATAATGGGTTATACTCAGTATAACATAGGATATCGTTACAAGAAAGTACTATCTAAAACATATAATTGAACATTGCAAAAATCTGCGTATCTGTACATCGCATTAATTTGCAAAAAAATGTTTAGAATATAATTCTGTGTATAAGTTTCACCCACAAATTACACATTTCTATTATTTTTAGACTTCTTGTCTGTTTGTCAATAATTTTCTTCGGAACATTGATAAATAAATATTAATACAGTTATATCCTATCATGCGATAACATTTAGTGCTTATTTCATTAGAATCCATCTATTTACTCTATCAAAATATATTACATAAACGTTTTTTTAAACCGAATGAAAGCGGATGAGTTTAGATGCGTGTTCTGGTTCTGGGTGTTTTTGTATTCGTATTGTGTGTCCATAGTACCCATGACACAGGAGAATACTACTGTGGGGCTATGAGTGTAGAAAGCGTGTGTGTTTAGCAAAGGGAGATCTCCCGCCAGGCTAGGTGATCATGCCTGGGGAGCGGCCGTGCTCCGACAGTCGGTGTTCGGAACTTGTATATATGCGGGGTATTGAGAATACTTCGATAGCGTTTTTCAGAATACTAGTAGCGCCATCTCTTGATGAGTAGCGGGAGGTCGCCACATGTGTTTACATTACATTACAAACAATCCACCCGTTTGTTGTTACTCCTTTGTCTAATTTATTTAGTCCAGCTGAATGCATGCGGTCCAGCTGACCTATTGACCTGAGCCAATGGCTATTGACTGCAAGTCCCTGCGGCGGCCATTTTAGTTTGGATTTCTAATAGCTCATAATGCATATCCAGTACCATCGTTTGAATGCCCCAGTGGTTTTGAATTAAGGGGATTACACGCTTTCTTGGTTTTAGACATATTTCAGTCTTTAATATATTTATTATACTTTCAAAATAATAATTGGTTTGGTTTCTTTTGAATTAAAATAGAGATGACACTGTTTCGTCGTTAACCCATTATTGTCCCACTGCTGGGCACGGGTCTTCTCTCGGAATGAGAGAATTATAGGTCATAGTCCACCGCTCTGGCCAAATGCGAACTGTTTACAATGACTGATTTTTTCTTTTTTTTAACGATTCAGTACGTAGTTCAACCTTATGTGGTTGCGTAAAACATGTCAATGACGTCAAACTATTTTTGTCCCACCATTGAGCTTCAACTGTCTTATTTTATTTAAATTATATGTTACATATGTATTACAATTCGTCAAGCCGTTTGGACTGCAGTGCGTTCGTGTCAAAGAAATTGACATACATACCAAGAAAAATACATATATTATGCTCTAAAAACAATACCCTCCCTCTGACGCGGTAAAAAGATACTAATACGAGTAATAATACTAACTAGTCACCCGCCGTAACGGTCAAAATTCGACCGTAATTCAACTCAAAAACAAACGTGACATTGTCCAAAGTAGCACGAATATTTTTCAATTTAAATCAAATTGTTTTAATATAAGCTATTTTAAATACACCTGAAAGGTAAAACGACGTTTAGTTGACTAAGCTGCATTTAAAAGTAATAATGGGTGGGTATATTGACAAAGATATTTGACATTTTTGACGTTACATGCTTTCATAGAAGACATTAATGTATATTTCGTTTAACATATATATGTATGCACGGTTGTGTAATGCGTTTTTAGTTGATTTTATGTATATTTTGTGCATTATTTGAAAAAAAAAATTAGCATTTCGTGCTCCTTCTCTTCATAAACTATAACCGTGCAAAATTTCATAGTACTCCGTTCGCGGCAAGTTTCTTAAAAACGGAACCCAAGTTTTCGCCTCACGTATTAACATATAGTAGATTAGATACTAATACTAATTAAAGATAATTTTATCAAAAAAAATCACTATTGTACCTACTAAATTACACAGAAAAAAATATAATGTTCTGTAAGTGTCTGTTATGTTACATTTAGATATTATGTTTGCTTTCCATGTTAGCTGAGTGTCCTTATAAGTGACAATTTTACTCTTACAATATTCCAAATAATAGTTTATTTTATAGTATAAAATTTGTAAAATATCGCTACGGTGCCTTTTATCGAATAAATAAATAAAATAAATAAATAAAGCAGTGATAGCCTAATGGTTGAAACTTGCCCTCTCTATCGAGAGGTCCGAGGTTCCAACCCAGGCACGCACCACTGATTTACGTGCGTATTAGAAATTAATTATCACTGCTTTTCGGCGAAGGAAAACATTATTAGGAAACCTACTCACCCGAGAGTTCTCAAAAAAAAAAAGTTGTCGGAGGTATGTGAAGTCCACCAATTTGCACTACGCCAGCGCGGTGGACTGTGGCCTAACTCTCTCATTCTGAGAGAAGACCAGAGCCCAGCAGTGGGCCAATAATGGGTTGATGAGAAATAAATATAGATCAAAATCTGAAAAGCAGCCTGAAGCGGATAGAGCATTTTTTATTTCAATTAATATTTTATTAAGTAATGAATCATTTCTTTGATTACCTAAAGCCAGATTTAGTATTTCTTTTACGGAGATTAAATAAGTTTTAATTAAGGCTTATAAAAAGTCTTTACGTAAAAATATAATTTCTTTCTTCAAATAAATATATTCCTTTAAATAATTCTTACAGTATTTCGAATCTTTCTTTCCTAAATTTCTCATAATAACGTCTTAGATACTGACTTAATGGCCTTTAATGTTACAGAGATAAGCTTACTTAACAAAACTGTGACACTAACAGGACGCAAGAAAATATTATAAAAATCTACCAGCAAAAAATTACAAATATATATATATTTGGAGAAAACAAGTGCTGTATTTTTTTTATCTGGCTGAAGTAGCAAACGAGCATGCAGTCCACCTGATGGTAAGTGGTCACTGCCGTATGGACATCTGTAATCAATTTCATACGGAACATGTGTTCCATCTGAAGTCAATCACAGATGCGTTGCTACTCCCGAGGACTATAATGGTCGCCTCATGTAAAAGTGTCGGCAACCACACCCTTCCATCGAAACGCAAGAAATGCTGTAGGTATACTGGAAGAATCAGATTTATTCCCAGGTGTGAATGAGTGTCAGTGGCCACTTACTATCTGAATCGCTACTTTTTTTTTATTAATATTATAATACCGAAATGTTTGTGAGGACGGCCAGATATTTCTCTTTCACGCAAATATCAGCACATAGTTAATACATACTCCCATTACATACCCAGATTAATACATACGATACTTCTTACTTTGTGAAATGTTAATAAAATGGATGGAGTTGCGGGAAATCTAGTAGTATATAAAAACTCAACAAGTGCCAGTCGGACTCACGCTACGGGTTCCGTACTATAAAAAAAGACGCTTTCTACACTCATAGCCCCACACTATGATTTTCTTCTGTGGGTACCATAAAGACGAATACATAAACACCCAGCCAGACCCAAAAAAAAATCTAAAGTCATCATTCAAATGCCTGTCTGGCCGGGAATCGAACCCAGGACCCACTGCGTGTCAGACCAGTACGGTAACCGCACCACCACGCGGGTCGTTTAGCTATTATCATCTGTTAAAAGCGGCAAAATATCACGATTGTTGTATAAAAGCTCTCTTAAAGATTTTTTTATTTCTAGTTTTAGAATGTTTAATTATAGCGGTAATAGAAACACATAATCTGTAAAATTTTCAACAGTCTAGGTATAACGGTTAGACAGAAAGTCAGACAGACAGACGGATGAACGGAAAGACGGGTCAATGGGTAAAAGTACAACGGACAGAGTCTTAGTAATACCTGTTCTTACCTTTTGGGTATTGGACCCTAAAAAAATGCGCAAGATTGAATTTAAGACATCGCTACATAGTACAAAACAAAATCGCTTCTCGCTGTCTGTCCCTATATATGCTTAGATCTTTAAAATTATGGCAAGGATTTTAATTAAGTTTATTTCAATAGATAGAGTGATTCAAGAGGAAGGTTTGTATGTATAAAACATATACAGAAGAGAAACACAAAAATTTTTAGATTTTTTATTTTTAGGCGGCACGAAGTTCACCGGGACAACTAGTAAAAAATAAAATACTGAAATATCATTTTTCACACATCGATCTTCAACTTTTCTTGGCCAGTCTCCAATAGGGCCTGAAAAAGGACCTAAACTTTTCTGTTACAGGTCGGGTTTGCGCCACAAGTGGTTGCAAATGAACTTGCTTGGTTATGCTGCATTGGACAGCCTTTTGGCAACATTGCATTTTATCAGAAACTTGTGAACATATTTTTTGGACTTGTCAACGACTAGGTTGGCGACAAAGTGAAACTAAATGGGTCAATGTGTTACACTTTGTCCATGTATCCGGGGAAGTGCCACCGCCACACCTATTTCCAAGCATTTCTTGTGTTTCGTTGGAAGTGTGTGGTTGCCGGCACACTTTTTTATGAGGCGACCATCTTAGTCCTCCGGAGTAGTATCTGTGATTGACTTCAGATAGAACCCATGTTCTGTTTGAAGTTGCTTACAGATGTCCTGATGATGATGATGCATGCTCGTTTGATACAATCAGATAAAAAATGAAATGCTAAAACACTGCATCTTAGGTACCATAGTGATAAGGTTGAACTAGATATGATAATTACTGCAACATGAACCTTGAAGACTTCCACTACCCTTAAACAATCAAGTGGATAAACCCATGCAACCCTTCCGTTACAAGGGTATATGAAAATCGCTCACCTATTTTTAGCTACCCTTTACCTATGTATATAGCTCCGTATAACATAATAATATGTTTATACTAGTGATGTAACGAATCTTATTATTGAAACATTCGCGAATGCAAATGCGAATGCGAGTATTGTATTTTGTTCGGTTTTTGGTGAAAATAGCGGAGACTCTAGATTTGGCGACCTTTTTTTGTCGACAAACTGACGTTCGATTTCAATTTGAATACATTTTGCGACCTTTTTGATACTTTTTTGAATACATTTTGAAACCTTCAAAAGGTACCCCATACCGTGGGAGTGACGCAGGGTTATGTGGGATTTCACCGCATTAATCCCCCCGGTAGCCGTCATCAGCGCTACAAAGAGGACTCCGGGATCTCCAAAGGAACGCGACCGGAATCCTGTGAGCGCATTGCCTCATCGGACTCCTCTTAGACGGGCGGCTGGGCCCACCGCTCCGTTTACTTTTTACGATGGTATGCGACCACACATACCGCCGTCCTACCCGGGATCTAACCGAACGGTTCGAGCTCCCACTCTAGCCGCCTGCAATCACGGAAGCCCCTTTTAGTCGCCTATTATGACAAGCTGCATAACAAGCCCCATCCTAATCCCGGAGCTACAGAATTATACCTATAATTTTCCCAAGAGGACACTTATTTGTCTCATATTTTATATAGTAATAGTTAAAGAGCATGCAGTCCACCTGATAGTAAGTGGCCTCTGCCCATGGACAACAGTAATCAACTCCAGATAAGATAAGAGTGCTACCTGATCAGACACAGATGTGTTTTTTATTCATGAAAATAAAGATGAAAAGCTCGTAAGCTTCATTCACAATTCCTCAATCATCCAGAAAGGTGGATTGTTCAGTGTGTCTCGATTATCGTACGTTATGAAGAGCCATGTCCAACAGAGGGATATGTAATGGTCCACAGTCAGTGAGGTAGAAGATTTCATGTAGAACAGCCGAATAATGGTCGAATGTATTTCGGAGGTACAGGGAGAGATTTACAGCTATTGGTTTGATATAGGTTAGTTGGATGCGTATAGCATAAAAATCGTTATAAGAAAGTACACGCTTTCTACACTCATACACGCTTTCTACACTCATAGCCCCACAGTAGGATTTTCTCCTGTGTCGTGGGTACCATGGACACACACAAGACGAATACATAAACACCCAGACTCAGAACAGGAATCTAAACTCATCGTTCAGATACCTGTCTGGCCGGGAATCGAACCCGGGACCCATTGCGCGTCCGACCGGTACGTTAACCGCTCTGCCACGCGGGTCGTACCATCTAAAACATATAATAAAAAAATCTGCTGCTCTGTACATCGCTTTAATTTGCAAAAAAATGTTTAGAATATAATACTGTGAATAAGTTTCACCCACAAATTACACATTTCTATTATCCACCTGTTTGTTGTTACTCCTTTGTCTAATTTATTCAGTCCGGCTCAATGCATGCGGTCCAGCTGACCTATTGACCTGAGCCAATGACTATTGACTGCAAGTCCCAGCGGCGGCCATTTTAGTTTGGATTTCTAATAGCTCATAATGCATATCCAGTACCATCGTTTGAATGCCCCAGTGGTTTCGAATTAAGGGGGTTACACGCTTTGTTAGTTTTAGACATATTTCAGTCTTTAATATATTTTTTCATACATATCGTATTTTTTTATAATAATGAAGTATCAAACGAGCATGCAGTCCACCTGATGGTAAGTGGTCAACACCGCCCATAGACATCTGTAAGCAACTTCACATAGAACGCAGGTTCTATCTGAAGTCAATCACAGGTGCGTCGCCACTCTCGTGGACTATGATGGTCGCCTTATATAAAGTGTGCCGGCAACCACACCCTTCCATCGAAACGCAGAGAATGCTTCACGTTACAAATAGGTGTGGCGGTGGTACCTCCTCGGTCGAACTACACTGATTCTACCACCTTTAAACATCGTGTTTTCGTATAGATTTCGCATACAACATTCGTATATATTCAGTATCCACTAGTTTTGTTGTTACTCCTTTGTCTAATTTATTCAGTCCAGCTTAATGCATGCGGTCCAGCTGACCTATTGACCTGAGCCAATTGGCTATTGACTGCAAGTCCCTGCGGCGGCCATTTTAGTTTAGATTTCTAATAGCTCATAATGCATATCCAGTACCATCGTTTGAATGCCCCAGTGGTTTTGAATTAAGGGGGTTACACGCTTTGTTGGTTTTAGACATATTTCAGTCTTTAATATATTTTTTATACTTTCAAAATAATAATTGGTTTGGTTTCTTTTGAATTAAAATAGAGATGATACTGTTTCGTCGTTAACCCATTATTGTCCCACTGCTGGGCACGGGTCTTCTCTCGGAATGAGAGAGTTATAGGCCATAGTCCACCTCGCTGGCCAAGTGCGAACTGTTTACAATGACTGTTTTTTTTTCTTTTTTTTAACGATTCAGTACGTAGTTTTAGCCTTATGTGGTTGCGTAAAACATATCAATAATGTCGTCAAACCATTATTGTCCCACCATTGAGCTTGGATCTTCTTTCAGAGTTGGAGATATTAGGTTTTAGTCCACCATGCTGGCCAAATGCGAGTTAGTAGACTTTACACATCAGAGATTTTTTAAATATTACAATAATATTACTGTGATATTTAAAAAATCTCTCCTGCGCTTTTTGTTTCCGACCGCAGGTGCCATATTTAAAAGGTATATAGCCTATATTCAATTATATGTCACGTAGGTCGTCAATTCGTCATTTGCGATCCCGGGAAGAGCGGCGGTTTGTGTTGTCGCATAGTGCCGTAAAGACTAGACGGGGCGGTGGGCCCAACTACCCATCTGGGAGGAGCCCGATGGGGCAACGCGCTGAGAGGATTCCGGCTGCGGTCCGTTGGAGATCCCGGAGTCCTCTTTATAGTAGCGCCGAGGACGGCCACCGGGGGGGTTTTAGTGCGGTAAAAATCCCACATAACCCTGCGTCACTCCCACGGCGGGTACCTTTTGAAGGATTCCCCCTCGAAAACAAAAAAAAGGTATTACAAATCGTCAAGCCGTTTGGACTGCACTGCGTTCGTGTCAAAGAAATTGACCTACATTCCAAGAAAAATACATATATTATGCTCGAAAAACAACACCCTCCCTCTGACGTGATAAAAAATACTAATACGAGTAATAATAGTCACCCGTCGCGACGGTCGAAATTCGACCGTAATTCAACTCGAAAGCTTAACGTAACACTGTCCAAAGTAACACGAATATTTTTTCAATTTCAATTAAATTGTTTTAATCTTGTAATTATTTTAGATACCCTGAAAGGTAGAAAGAGGTTTCATTGACTAAGCTGCATTTAAAAGCAATAACGGGTGGGTATATAGACAAAGAAATCTGACTTTGACGTTACATGCTTTCATATAAGACATTAATGTTTATTTCGTTTATTTTACATGTGTATGCACGGTTTTGTGTGTATTGCGTTTTTAGTTGAATTTATGTATGTTTATGCATTATTCCGAAAAAATATTAGCATTGCGTGCTTCTTCTCTTCATAAACTATAACCGTGCTATTTCATACTCCTGCGTTCGCGGCAAGTTTCTTAAAAACGGAACCCAAGTTTTCGCTTCACGTATTAATATATAGTAGATTAGATACTATTACTAATTAAAGATAATTTTATCAAAAAAAAAAACACTATTGTACCTACTAAATTACACAGAAACAAATATTATTTCTGTAAGTAAAATATATTATGTTTGCTTTCCATGTAAGCTCAGCGTCCTTATAAGTGACAATTTTACTCTTACAATATTGCGAATATTAGTTTATTTTATAGTATAAAATTTGTAAAACGTCGTTACGATGCCTTTTATTGAATGAATAAATAAAATAAATAAATAAATCAGTGATAGCCTTACTTATTGAAACTTGCCCTCTCGATCGGGAGGTCCGAGGTTCAAACCCAGGCACGCACCACTGATTTACGTGCATATTAGAAATTAATTATCACTGCTTTTCGGTGAAGGAAAACATCGTGAGAAAACCTACTTACCCGAGAGTTCTTAAAAAAAAGTTCTCGGAGGTATGTGAAGTCCACCAATTCGCACTAGGCCAGCGCGGTGGACTGTGGCCTAACTCTCTCATTCTGAGAGAAGACCAGAGCCCAGCAGTGGCCCAATAATGGGTTGATGAGAAATAAATAAAGATCAAAATCTGAAAAGCAGCCTGAAGCGGATAGAGCATCTTTTATTTCAATTAATATTTTATAAAGTAATGAATCATTTCTTTGATTACCTAAGGCCAGATTTAGTATTTCTTTTACGGAGATTAAATAAGTTTTAATTAAGGCTTATAAAAAGTCTTTAAGAAAAATATAATTTCTTTCTTGAAATAAATATATTCCTTTAAATAATTCTTACAGTATTTCGAATCTTCCTTTCCTAAATTTCTCATAACAACGTCTTAGATACTGACTTAATGCCCTTTAATGTTACAGTGATAAGCTTACTTAACAAAACTGTGACACTAACAGGACGCAAAAAATATTATAAATATCTACCAGCAACAAATTACAAATATAATCGAATTGGAGAAAACAAGTGCTGTATTTTTTTTTTATCTGACTGAAGTAGCAAACGAGCATGCGTCCACCTGATGCCGTATGGACATTTGTAATCAACTTCATACAGCACATGGGTTCTATCTGAAGTCAATCACAGATGCGTTGCTACTCCCGAGGACTATAATGGTCGCCTCATGTAAAAGTGTCGGCAACCACACCCTTCCATCGAAACGCAAGAAATGCTGTAGGTATACTGGAAGAATGAGATTTATTCCCAGGTGTGAATGAGTGTCAGTGGCCACTTACTATCTGAATCGCTACTTTTTTTTAATTAATATTATAATACCGAAATGTTTGTGAGGACGGCCAGATATTTCTCTTTCACGCAAATATCAGCACATAGTTAATAGATACTCCCATTACATACCCAGATTAATACATACGATACTTCTTATTTTGTGAAATGTTAATAAAATGGATGGAGTTGCGGGAAATCTAGTAGTATATAAAAACTCAACAAGTGCCAGTCGGACTCGCGCTACGGGTTCCGTACTATAAAAAAGACGCTTTCTACACTCATAGCCCCACACTATGATTTTCTCCTGTGGGTACCATGGACACACATAAAGACGAATACATAAACACCCAGCCAGACCCAGAACAAGAATCTAAACTCATCATTCAGATGCCTGTCTGACCGGGAATCGTACCCAGGAATGCGAATGCGTGTCAGACCGGTACGGTAACCGCACCACCACGCGGGTCGTCAAGCTATTATCATCTGTTAAAAGCAGCAAAATATCACGATTGTTGTATAAAAGCTCTCTTAAAGATTTTTTTATTTCTAGTTTTAGAATGTGTAATTATAGCGGTAACAGAAACACATAATCTGTAAAATTTTCAACACTCTAGGTATAACGGTTAGAAGAAAGAAAGAAAGTCAGACACACGGACAGACGGATGAACGAAAAGACGGGTCAATGGGCAAAAGTACAGACGGACAAAGGAGTCTTAGTAATACCTGTTCCTACCTTTTGAATACGGGGCCCTAAAAATGCGCACAATAGAATTAAAGACATCACTACATAGTATAAACCAGCGAAAGGATTTATGCGTTTCGGTGGAAGAGTGTAGTTGCCGGTTCACTCTCATATGAAGCGAGAATTCTCGGGAGTAGCAACGAGTCTGTGAGTAGCAATGATTCCTCAATTAGAACCTTTGTCGCTACATACCTAGTATAAAACAAAGTCTTCTCACTGTATGTCCCTATGTATGCTTAGATCTTTAAGACTATACTAAGAATTTTAATGAAGTTTATTTGAATAGATGAAGTGATTTAGAGGAAGGTTTGTATGTATAACACGTTTATATACAGAAGAGAAACACTAATAATTTTAGATTTTTGACTTTTAGGCGGAACAAAGTTCGCCAGGTCAACTAGTAAAAAAGAAAATACTAAAATCATTTTTCACACATCGATCTTCAACTTTTCTTGGCCAGTCTCCAATAGGGCCTGAAAAAGGACCTAAACTTTTCTGTTACAGGTCGGGTTTGCGCCACAAGTGGTTGCAAATGAACTTGCTTGGTTATGCTGCATTGGACAGCCTTTTGGCAACATTGCATTTTATCAGAAACTTGTGAACATATTTTTTGGACTTGTCAACGACTAGGTTGGCGACAAAGTGAAATTAAATGGGCCAACGTGTTACATTTTGTCCATGTATCCGGGGAAGTGCCACCGCCACACCTATTTCCAGCGTGAAGCATTTCTTGTTTCGATGGAAGTGTGTGGTTGCCGGCACACTTTGTTATGAGGCGACCATATTAGTCCTCCGGAGTAGTAACGCATCTGTGATTGACTTCAGATAGAACCCATGTTCTGTTACAAGTTGCTTACAGATGTCCATGGGCGGCAGTGACCACTTATCATCAAGTGGACTGCAGGCTCGTTTGCTACAAGAAATGCTAAATACTGCAGCTGAGGTACCATAGTGATAAGGTAGAACTAGATATGATAATTGCTGCAGCATTTGAACCTTGAAGACTTCCACTACCCTTAAACAATCAAGTGGATAAACCCATGCAACCCTTCCGTTACAAGGGTATATGAAAATCGCTCACCTATTTTTAGCTACCCTTTACATATGTATATAGCTCCGTATAACATAATAATATGTTTGTACTAGTGATGTAACGAATCTTATTATTTGAACATTCGCGAATGCGAATGCGAACGCGAGTATTGTATTTTGTTCGGTTTTTGGTGAAAATAGCGGAGACTAGATTTGACGACCTTTTTTTTTGTCGACAAACTGACGTTCGATTTCAATTTGGATACATTTTGCGACCTTTTGGATACTTTTTTGGATACATTTTGAAACCTTCAAAAGGTACTCTGTTCCGTGGGAGCGACGCAGGGTTATGTGGGATTTTACCGCAGTAATCCCCCCGGTAGCCGTCATCAGCGCTACAAAGAGGACTCCGGGATCTCCAAAGGAACGCGACCGGAATCCTGCCGCGCGAGCGCATTGCCTCATCGGACTCCTCTCAGATGGGCGGCTGGGCCCACCGCTCCGTTTACTTTTTACGATGGTATGCGACCACACATACCGACGTCCTACCCGGGGTCTAACCGAACGGTTCGAGCTCCCACTCTAGCCGCCCGCAATCCCGGAAGCCCCTTTCAGTCGCCTATTACGACAAGCAGCATACGGTAGTCCCATTCTAATCCCGGAGCTACAGAATTATACCCATATTTGCACAATGCGAATCCGAAATCCGCTAATGCGAAAGCGACTATCCATTACATCCCTAGCATGTACGCAAGTATTTCTCACGCAAGACCTTTAGAGGCGTTCTGCCTGAACAAATAAGGACCCCAATTTAGACCCCTTGCCCTACTTGTACCTATTGTTGCCTGCAAAAATAGGATTAGCATCCGGCGTCGCTCGCTTCTGTCGGTATCAGGAGTTAGGGTATCAGGGTATAGAGATAGTGTTTCTAAATATCTGCGTTGGGATATTCGCTGTTCATTAAATAGTTTCTTGAGAAGCTTGTATTGCACAGATGGGTAGTTTTTCTTATGCACGACTCATAATGCGAAGCATTAGAGAGTTCTTTATTACTGAAAAATCCGTTTACCCGCTATTCGCAACTATTTAATTACTAGCTGTGCCCGCAACTTCGTCCGCGTGGAATGGTTTTCATACATATATTTTTGGTATCTTCAACAGTTTTCGCAGCGCACGCAGGATGAAATGGCGTTGGAAGCCCTCTGGGATAATTTTCCTTGTTTTTTTTATGTTATATAGCCTAAAGCCTTCCTCGATAAATGGTATATTCAATATAAAAAGAATTTTTCAATTCGAACTAGTAGTTCATGAGATTAGCGCGTTCAAACAAACAAACAAACTCTTCCGCTTTATAATATTAGTATAGATTTATACAATTGGTAATCACGTAATCTCCTTTATATGCCTATCATTTAATAGATAATTTAATAGAGATTAATTCTGTTAATAATAAACATTGATTTAAAGTAATAAAACTGGAATAACGATTGAAATAAAAAAAGAAAAATTCCCGTCAATCAACACTTTTTTCGTTTGAAACACAACTTGCGTAAAAAATAATTAATTTAATCAGTATTTTTATTAGCTTGAGATCTACTTCGCATTGATTGGTATTGAAATGATTATCCTTATAGTATCTTTTAATAGATATTAATGAAAAACTATTATAAAAGTAAAAAAATGGAGTCGTGCACTTTTGGATTTTCCAAAATCATTTTTTATTACTATACCTTGCGTCCATTGTATCGTTATCTTAAAACTGTTATAGTAGCGTTAGTTTTTTTGCATGCATTGCATGCATTGCATGTGAGAATATACTCTATCTGTTAAATATTTTAGCCGGATACATGCGTTCTACCTCTACGAAGTAAGTTTTAACTTTTTTTTATCAGATGAACTAGCAAACGAGCATGCGGTCCACCTGATGGTAAGTGGTCACTGCCGCCCATGGACATCTGTTAATCAACTTCATACAGAACATGGCTTCCATCTGAAGTCAATCACAAATGCGTTGCTACTCGAGGACTATGATGGCCGCCTCATGTCAATGTGCTGGCAACCACACCCTTCTATCGAAACGCAAGAAATGCTTCACGCTAGAAATAGGTGTGGCGGTGGTACTTCCCCGGTCGAACTACACTGGTTCTACCTTAAACTTAAACTCTTGAATAACAGACACATCTCGCCACACTTTAAATCCCGGACACAATAGTATTTTACAGTCGCTTGAAAGTGAGATGGTATTATACCGGGTATATACTACCGTCACATGATTTAACCTCATCTAGCATTTTATCTAGTTTAAAGCTTTTCGTTGGAAGGCTGTGGTAGCCAGCTCTTTTTCATATTTTATGTGATTATTATGTTAGTTCTCGAGAGTAGCAAAAAATATGCGTTGCCCTCGACTTCAGATAGAAGATAGATAGAATCCTAGGTATATATAGTTCTAAAAGTTCCTCAAGGGAAAAATCCTTGCAAATCATCATCTAAATAGGACTTAGAGCTTGATTGCAAATGTTAATGGACATCAATGACTATTTTCGTCATTATTTTGCCTCGATTTGATTACAGAGGAGTTCTACACTGCTTTAATAATACCAAGGCAAATGTGCTTACTTTACAAACAAATGATTATTGGAAAAAATCTTCAATTAACTTTTATTTCGTTTAAATCCATTAAAACAGCTGAAGCTGCAGCTAATGTATAGCTTTTAACGAGCAATTATTGTACAAATGCAATGTTTTCTATACAACGACTAACGATTGCAATAAAAATTGTATTTAGTTTTTGTTTAATATTCCACATTTGTACAGGTACAACCCATTATTATCCCACTGCTGGACACTGGTCTTCTCTCAGAGAGTTTTAGGCCATAGTCCACCGCGCTGGCCACCAGCCACTACCACCGCCACACCTATTTCTAGCATGAAGCATTTTTTGCGTTTCGATGGAAGGGTGGTTGCCGCCACACTTTTAGCTGAGGCGATAGCTGAGGCTTATAGATGTCCATGGGTGGCACTTACCATCTCTGCATGCTCGTTTGCTACTTCAATCTTATAATATAAAAACGATATTTTTCGGGATACCATATTATATTTCCAGGGTCCTTATATATTTGTATATAAGGAGGGAGAAAGAGAGATAACAAGTAGTACAAATAAATAAGCAACTTTAGCCTCCGAGCGAAGCGCCCAGCTTAAAATTAAAATACAAAGGTCCAGTAGAAAATCAATTGGCGAATAAATTAAATCTATTTACCCATTCAATTCGAGTCGAGAGAGCGCTCCAACTCAGATTGCACTTTATCTAAGGGCAAATTAGATTTATATTATGTTTGTGATACTTATAATAGAGATATCTACTTTGGTCTCGTTGAGGGAGATACGTAAATGTTTTGAGATATACATATAATATGGCAGGGATTTCAAAATTACTTTAGGCAAGAAACCACTTTTATAAAAAGCTAGCTAAACCCGGCTGCTTCGCCCGCGTAAAAAAATCGATATATCGATTGTCCCGTGGGAATAAGATATCTTTCCACATTAAAAAGTAGCCTATATGTTAATCTAGAGTGTCAGCTAACTCCCTAACAAATTTTAGGAAAATCGCTCCAATCGTTTAGACGTGAAAAAGTAACAAACATACACACTCACAAACTTTCGCCTTCATAATATTAGTATGAAGTATGATGATACTAATACTTGAGATCGCCATATCCAAATAATTTTAAAATGTTTGCTCCTGTACTAAACCATTTAAAGCAAAAAGATATCTGTGATCTATTTAAAACTCATTCAATCGCTTTATTACTTTCATACACTTTTTACCTTTTCTGTTTGTATGACAGCAGCGTTTTTCAGTTCTTTATTCTGACTTTATATTTAATTACTTTATGATAATAATAATTTTTTATTCACGGAATACACAGCAGCATATACATGAAAAAAAATAAAAATAAAATAAAACAAAAACAAGGAAACATATATATGGAGGGTACCGTACCGGAGAGTACCGTGAAACGGACTACCCTCAGCAAATGCCATGGAAGTAGGTACAACCAAGGCGCTGATTTTCAGGGCAACCCGAAATCAGGTAACGAACATGGACGGCTGTCACCGTAATATACATCAATTAAATAAAAATAAATTAATTAAAAAACAGAATATATTTAAATTATAAGGTAAGCATCGACTGTAATAATTTATTCATTACACTAATTATTTATAAGATTGATCTAAACAAATTATTATATTTTAGTGATTTATTGAATAGATTTTGTTCAATTTTGAAATTGTTTTATCTTTTTATTGACCTCAGATGGAACTCATGAGCGGCCGTGACCACTTACAATCAGGTGGACTGCATGTTCGTTTGCTACTTCAGTCAGATAAAAAAAAATGTTCTGAAACGATTCGAAAATATTGCTCATATTCACAAAAACATTACATCAAAGATAAATTCCCAAGCATTGATCGTTTTGCACAATTAATTCCCGTTTAGATCCGGAATAAACGAATGCAGTTTATCTGAGAGCAGATTAGATTAGTATTGTTGTGGGAATTGAACAATTTGCTGATTGCTAAGTGGGACGAAACGGGAAAGAAAATCACGGATTAGTATATTGTTGCGATTTCTTGTGGTTTCATGAATATTTAAACTCCTAGCGCTGCTCCGCGGTAAATTGAAGAGTTAATCGGGCAGCTTTTTACTGGACGATTTGTAAAAAAAACTTGACGTTTCATGTGGCGACAACCTATTATTATCCAACTTCTCACTACAACACTTTAGGCCATAGTCCAAGTGGCCAAGTGCGAATTGGTGGACCCAATTGCGAATTGGTGGACGTTGTGTAAAAATATACCTGGAATTAAATTCTTATTTGTGTACTAATTTTAAATAATTTGGTAGAGAAAAACGGTTCTTTTGATTTTTATTTTTATACATAATATAACGTAAAAGATTAAAGATTTTTTTGTACCAAAACTACATTAACGACGATAATGGAAACAAAATTGGCGAAATAATTTAAAATATCTTTGGATCACGTAACCATGTTTGAAATATAAGATCGTCCTAATCTATTAAAGAAAACTGACTTAACTACTAACATATCAACGCCTAGCCCAAATTACCATCATTGTAAACTTGAAATTTGGTAACATGTTTCTCATTTTATAATGGTAATAATCAGTAAGAAAAGATTTTTGGAAATTCGGCCCCTAAGGGGCTGAAAAACAAAATTTGTATAGGATAACGTGATTTCTTCATCCAATCTACTTAACATTTTACACATTCTTTAGTAAAATTGATGGAAGACGTGTTTCGTATGTCGTTGAAACACATCGTCTAACGGCGTAGAAAATAATTTTGAAGTTATTTGCATCGAAGTTGATGTTGATACTCATTTTGCTTTTGAGTTAAATAACTTTTTAAATTTAGTTTTCAGACATGTATCAAATGTCTGAAAACTAAATTTGACTGACGTAATGACTGGACTATCAACGTACAGGCCATTCTACTATGAAATAAATTGGGGTGGCAGGTGAGGAGTTAGTCTCTGCGCTATTTAATGTTAGCAGTGCTATGAGCTGATATGTTCTTAAGGATGCGATGAGGGAGAGAGATGTACAAAACTAGCGGAACTCTGATTGGATGCTTAAAAAGATTTTTAACGAACCGCGTGGCGGAGTGGTTACCATATCGGTCTGACACGCAATGGGTCCCGGGTTCGATTCCCGGCCAGACAGGTATCTGAATAATTAGATTATAATAGTTTAGATGCACGTTCTGGGTGTTTGTGTATTCGTCTTGTATATGTCCATGGTACCCACCCAAAATCCTAGTGTGAGGCTATGAGTGTAGAAAGCGTTTATTTATAATCAATAAATCACAACGTACCAATAATTGGATAGAAAAGTGAGCGAGTTAATCAAATAACTTTATTGCCATGTAAATGGCCACTAGATGCTCATAACCAAACATAACAGTTTGAAAACAAGTTTTTCCTGAATGCTATTTATCGTACGATTGGCAACCAGCCAGGGAACTGATTTCCAGGGGAATGATTTGTTCGAGCCAATCGATGGGAATCGGGGTCAGTCATTAAGAGTGCCAGGGGATTTTTTAACCTAAATACAGGGACTGACCACCGCCTGATTGGAAGGGCCGGTTTAAATTAAGAGCCAGTTAACTATTCATTGGAGCAAACTGAAGAGGAAACTGTCGTAGTTGTGAATTCGGTATGATCAGTCTATTATTGTCATTTCTGAAAACATACCTTCTCAAGTCAAACTGATACAGCCAGTAAATGTATAATAATGTCGGCGCGACACCACGTATTTATGAAAAACACGTCGCCGATAAAAAATATTTTAGTTATTTTAAAGATCGAAAATTGTTTGTTTATTAAATTATTTAGTGATTTTTAGAATTGTAATTCAATTTACCCTTCATAAATTTGTTATTGTCACCTCACCAAACATTGTTATAAAAAGGCGAGCGAACGCCGGTAGAAAGAGATTCTTGTTTAACCGTCGCAGCGATCGGATCTCCTAAACTGTAAATAAATCGAAGAAGTTTACTCCAGTGTTTTACTTGAAATCTTCAAGAATGGACACTAATGAACACCCCTGGCCTTCCTGACTTCGCACACTCACTTCGTTATATATATGGATTCTCTGAAATTGAAAATGTTAGCATTTAAGCGCAAATGGGAGGATTTTATCGATTAATGGTTATGATAACTAAATATAGTTACCAACAAATATATGGGCAGTACATAAAAGACATATATGGATGTTTCATAAACAAAGTACCTATATATAAACATATACGATAAAACATGTTAATCAGTAATCTGTGAAAATGTATTGTTGATTGTTTACATATGTACCTTATTATTTAGTCAATTATTTGTTGTTAAAGTACCCATGTACATTTGGATGTTTTATGAAGACGGTTTTTAAAATACAGAAGGAAGCACCAGCACCAGCGCAATTTTAAGGTTTGGATTCAGAGGACAAGTTATCAAACCTTTTAATTGAAAGTTACAATTAACTTTGAAACTTATAAAGCTTCGCACGCGTTAACAAAAATCGATTGTCCCGTAAATAAGATATTTTCCCACAGTAATAAGTAGCCTATATGTTAATCCAGAGTATCAGCTAAATTTTATGAAAATTGCTCCAGCCGTTTACACGTGAAGAAGTAACAAACATACACACTCACAAACTTTCGCCTTTATAATATTAGTATGAAGTATGATTAAAATAAGAAAAACACTCGATGTTCGGCAGACAGGGAGGATTAATCCTGTTTAATCTTCTTTAAATGGAGATCAAAACGAACCTGCCTTTCCACACTTCTAAGCCACGTATGTTACTATCGGCGCAAAGCTATAAATCGGTTTTCATTAAAACGGAAAGGCATACTGGTGTTTGATCTGTCAAGCACATTTGGTATCGTTACGGTGGCTATTTGATTTCTTTATTACGTCTTGTAGAGGTAATGGTCAAAATTTTAGATTTTTAAAAATTATAATTAAGTAGCAAACGAGCATGCAGTTCACCTGATGGTAAGTGGTCACTGCCGCCCATGGACTGTAAGCAACTTGCAAAATAGAGGTTATATCTGAAGTCAATCACAGATGCGTTGCTACTCCCGAGGACTAGGATGGTCGTCTCATATAAAAGTGTGCGGGCAACCACACCCTTTCATCGAAACGCAAGGAACACTTCACGTTAGAAATAGGCATGGTGGTGGTAACTCCCTGAACTCTACTGGTACATAAAAGGGAGTTGGTTACCACAATCTCCAATCACTAAGAGTAAGCTAAGTGGCTTACATCAAGCTTATTTAGATGTGTACCGTAGAAAAACATAATTGTTTAGGCAAGAGTACTAATTTGATGTTACGCCTGTGGGTGCTTAATTATATTTATTTTCTCTCGTGAAAGTTAATGAGGAGAATGATGTTTAGAACATTTGAGGTAGTACACATTTGTTTATTTAAATTTTAGCCTAAAATAAAGAAGAATGTAATATAAACAAACACACACGCTTTCTACACTCATAGTCCCACACTAGGATTTTCTTCTGTGTCGTTGGTACCATGGACACACACAAGACGAATACGCAAATACCCAGACCCAGAACATGAATCTAAACTCATTATACAGATACCTGTCTGGTCGAGAATCGATCCAGGGACCCATTGCGCGTCAGACCGGTATGGTAACCGCTTCGCGGGTCGTCGTTAATAGTATCCAATATAAAATAGTTATCCATTGACTAAAATTATATAATGGACCGGTTAAAATGAACGCCATTGTTATTTTTAGTATCACAACAGACTTTTACGAATCTTATTAGAATCATAGAGGAGAAGAAATTGATTTGTCATCAACCCATTATTTTCCCACTGCTGGGCACGGGTCTTCTCTCAGTATAAGAGAGTTTAGGCCATAGTCCACAGCGCTGGCCAAGTGCGAATTGGTGGACTTCACACACCTCCAAGAACTTTTTTTTTTAAAGAACTCTCGGGTGTGTAGGTTTCCTCACGATGTTTTCCTTCACCGAAAAGCAGTGATAATTAATGTATAATACGCACAGTTCCACACTCTCATGATGTCAGGTACCTTTTGAAGGTTTCTCCCTCGAGAACAAAAAAAAGGTGGTAAAACCAGTGTAGTTCGACCGGGGAAGTACCACCGCCACACTTATTTCCAGCGTGAAGTATTTCTTGCGTTTTACCATCATAGTCCTCGGGAGTAGCAACGCATCTGTGGTTGACTTCAGATGGAACCCATGTTCTGTATGTACCCATGTTTTGTATAACTACAAAAATACACGAAATAACTATTAAAAAATCTGATATTTAAAAATACAGTTTAGTAATTATATGAGATGTTCAAAAATGCTTACATAAGTCCAAAAAAGATTTCATCCTTATTAAATCATATGTATGGTATACAAAACCTACTGTAATATATAAAAATATTTTCTGTTCACGCCATGAACGGAACGTAAATCTGTGGTGCATCTACTATCACGTCATCGTCGACCAATGGGAGGACCGCCAGATGACGTGATAGTCCAGCAGCCAATAGCAACGTCGTTTTTAAAAAACGAATACTCACTACTGATCTACTAAGCGAAAACACAAGAGAACAACCATTTTTTTTTTCTATATTTAAACGCAATTTATTGTAACAGCCACAGAAATACATATCCTGTTAAAATTCAAGCGTGTTTCTATTCACATAAAAGAGATAGATCCCTAACATTTTCTTATATATATACCTGAACTTAATCAAAACCTTTAAAGCATAAAATACTCACATCGAAAACGAAGCAATCAAAATCTAAATTAGATCCCATACTTCCAAAGTGCTATTAGCGCAAATATTTCAAGTTAAATTCCTCAACTAGTCTCTCCATTAACGGAAGATCTTTGCATTCAACGGGACGGGAACGACACGAGGTTTATAACGACACGTTTTAATAAACTGTCTAACAGGTGGTAGAACCAGTGTAGTTCGACCGGGGAGGTACCACCGCCACACCTATTTCTAGCGTGAAGCATTTCTTGCGTTTCGTTGGAAGGGGGTGGTTGCCGGTACACTTTTATATGAGGCGACCATCTTAGTCCTCGGGAGTAGCAACACATCTGTGATTGACTTCAGATAGAACCCATGTTCTGTATGAAGTTGATTACAGATGTCCATGGGCGGCAGTGACCACTTACCATCAGGTGGGCTGCATGCTCGTTTGCTACTTCAGTGAAATAAAAAAAAAAAACTTGGGATTTAAGTCACATTTTTTTTAATGGAAATACGCAACGAGCAGTCTTTAGTTCGTCGCAATTAACTCAGATAAAATTAGTTTTATTTGAAGTCGGCCTCAGATGTTGCTACTCTTGAGGTTTACGTCGGAACACATTGTTAAAGTATAACTTACCTCCTTTATACCAAAACACCGTAGCGCTTAGCACTGCTGGTATAAGGCCGAAATGGTTGTATCTGTACTGCTTTTGAAATCATAAAGGGTTTCTATTTTGAATTTTTGCGCCACCCCGATTTTTACAATCTATATATTAATACGTGTGAGCAGTGATAGCCTAATGGTTGAAACTTGCCCTCTCGATCGGGAGGTCCGAGGTTCAAACCCAGGCACGCACCAATGATTTATGTGCGTATTAGAAATTAATTATCACTGCATTTCGGTGAAGGAAAACGTCGTGAGGAAACCTACACACCCGAGAGTTCTCAAAAAAAAAAAAAGTTCTCGGAGGTGTGTGAAGTCCACCACCAGCTTGGCCAGCGCGGTGGACTATGGCCCAAACTCTCTCATTCTGGGAGAAGACCCGTGCCCAGCAGTGGGCCAATAATGGGTTGATGCGATATTAATACGTGAATCAAAAACTTGTGATCCGTTTTTAAGATACTTGCCGCAGATGGAGGAGTATGAAATTACGCTCGGTTATAGTTGATGTAGAGAAGGATTACGCAATGCTGATATTTTTTTCTAATGATCCATAGAACATACATTAAATCAAGTAAAACACGTTACCCACACTACCTTGCATTTGACACAAATACATAGGTATGTAATAAACGAAATAAAACATTCAATGTTTTACTATGAAAATATATAACCTCAAAAATGTCTTTGTCAAAATACCAGCTATTGCTTTTAAATGCAGCTTAGATAGATAAAAGTCTTTTTATTTTTAACGGGTGCGTTTGAAATAACTTCAACATTATTACTATTCATTTGAATTTGAGAAATATTCGTGCTACTTTGGAAGATATGAAGGTACATTTTTGTAATTCAAATTACGATCGAATTTCGACCGCTGCGACTTATGTTGATTAATATTCGAATTTCATTGTTTCTTTGCTTCATGTCAGAAACAGCTGTACTATAGTGCCTTCATGGCAAACCATATTTAATCTATCTAAAATGTGAACCTTTTGCCCAAATTTCATTCGGTTACGGACTTAAGGAGTCGCTGTGATTAATCAAAAGTAAATCCTTTCGCCTTTATTTATATAGACTAGTTAGCTGACCCTGCAAACGTTATTTTGCCAAATAAAAATTAAAAAAACAACCCTTATCACTAAGAGGTATGAAAAATAGACGTTGGCCGATTCTAAGACCTACTTAATATGCTCACAAAATTTCATGAGAATCGGTCAAGCCGTATCGGAGGAGTACGGGAACGAACATTGTGACACGAAATTTATATAAATGTAGACTTTACTGTAAGATATATCACTTATATAAATTAGAAATAAACGTAGATGAATGAAACTTAATTTGATTCTCAACTTATAAGGGTATGTAGAGTACATAACTCTCCCGTCTCACATTCCGAATAGCTCGCATTCACTGCAGTATAGGTTAACAGGCTTCAGTACATAACTTAGTAAGGGTCATCGTTTATATAACGAGAATTTAAATTTCAATCTTAATATTATAATAGAATTTCACTATTTAAAAAACACGCTTTCTACACTCATAGCCCCACACTAGGATTTTCTCCCGTGTCGTGTGTATGTACTATGGACATACGCAAGACGAATACACAAACATTCAGACGCAGAACATGAATCTAAACTCATCATTCAGATACCTGTCTGGCCGGGAATCGAACCCGGGACCCACTGCGTGTCAGACCGGGATGGTAACCGCTGCGCCACGCGGGTTGTCATAAAATTATTTCTTAACGACAAGGCCTCAACTTTTCTGTCGCATCAAATTAATTGCGAATAATTAATACGATCCGAGACACCTGAAAGCATCCAGAGGGATCAGGATTCCATTCCCCAAGTTAACAAATAGTTCTCTAAGTATGTACGGTTACGGTAACTCAGTACATTAGTAAATATTTAAGTGAATACTCCGAGGAACATATAAACTTTTGCATACTGGAATGTGAATACCTTTGCATGTTAGGGTCTATTTCTTTTATTAACACCTATTTCTAGCGCGGTGGACTATGGCCTAAACTCTCTCATTCTGAGAGAAGACCCGTGCTCAGCAGTGGGCCAATAGTGGGTTGATGAGAGAACACCTATTTCTAGCGAGAAGCGTTTCTTGCGTTTCAATGCGTTCTTGGTTGCTAGCACACGTCAAGGTGGTAGAACCAGTGTAGTTCGACCGGAGAAGTACCAAACCTATTTCTAGCGTGAAGCACTTCTTGCATTTCTATGGCAGGGTGTGGTTGCCGGTACACTTTCACATGAGGCGACCATCATAGTCCTCGGGAGTAGCAACGCATCTGTGATTAACTTCAAATGGAACCCATGCTCTGTATGAAGTTGATTACAGATGTCCATGGGCGGCAGTGACCACTTAACATCAGGGGACTGCATGCTCGTTTGCTACTTCAATCTTATTTAATTTAATTTATTTTATTTTTATGTCACCTCGGGCTTTCAGTGCGGTAAGTATCCCATATAACCCGCATCGCTCCCATGGCTTTGGATACCTTTTGAAAGTTTCCTTCTCATAAACAAAAAAAAGTACTTATCAGTAAGTGCCTAGCTACATCTGTAAGCAACTCAATGCAGAACATGAAGTCGACCTTATAGTAAATAGTTCCTGCCGCTCATGGATATCTGCAATCAACTTTATACAGAACAAGGGTTATATCTGAAGTCAATCACTTTTTTTTTTTTTTTTTTTTTTTTTTTTTTTTTTTTTTTTGCGCCCAGACAAAAGGAGAAAGGGCTACCCTCCGTGCGGGAAGGGTGGTGGTGAATGCTCATGCATACCAATGCGGCCGTCCGCATTGGTTATGTGGGACTCACGAAAGACCTACGTGCCTACCCACTAAACACCACCAGAGGTTAGCTTTAGCCTATTATGAGGCTTTTAAGCTTTCATCGAATGATGGCCCCGAGGGGCAGAACACGGGGCTTTTGCGGGACTCCATAAGGAAGCACCGCTGGATACTAACACTTTCGTGTAGAAGGTTGAGCTCAGTGTTATCGGAAGATAACTACTGTGCTGGGCACCTAAGTTGTCTGACAACTGGCCCGCCAAGGGGCGTACCAGTTCAGACTCTAAAAGGAAAAGGACAAGGATGGAAGAGGGATGCGTTCCCCCGTCCACGCCCGAGGCAAACTGAGGGATAGCGTGAAGCGCAATGCTTACGATTGAAGGAAGCGAACTAGGGCTTCGTGTTCGGCAAGAACGTGTACACGTTCCTCGACCGAGGCCGCCCTACGGAGCTTCCCGGCCAGGAGAAGCACCTCATCCATGTCAATCTGCTGGATGATTCCGAGGGCGAAGGCAATGTTCTCTTTGTCAGTGTACTCGGGCAGTTCCCGTTCCCGTGGTTGGGGTTTGGGAGTTTGGGGAGCAGGTGAAGCCTGCTTTGCAGGTGGAGCCTGCTTTGCAGGTGGAGCCTGCTTTGCCGGCCGTGTGGGGGGGCGGGACGACGCCGCCGAGTCCCCACTGGAACGCCCCCATGGGTTGCATGGGGTCGGCTTTGGCACTTTGAGTGCCGGATAATTGGTCGAGTCGACCGGAGGGGGTGCTGGCTTGGGCTTAGGGCCTTTCGCCAGGGGCTGTCGCTTCTTGCGAGAAACACGGGGGGCTTTTGGGCAACCGCGGTAATTTGCCGGGTGCCCGGACTGTCCGCACAGGACACACGCGGGAGGGGACTCCGCGTCTTTGGTACGAAGGCAATCCTTCGTACCATGACTGCCGAGGCACTTTACGCACCTAGGAGTGGCAGAACAGTTTGCCGCTGCGTGGCCGTAGAGCTGGCAGCGGTGGCATTGGCCAGGGAAACCCCTACGATTCGGGGGCTCTACTTTGGCCAGTGAAAGGCCGCAAACCTCGCTAACATCTTTGAAGATGTTGCGAGAGGAGTCCGTATTGGTCAGGACAACGAGGGCTAAGGGATATTTAGCCCCGGAGCGGCTGTGCAGCTTGTGCACTGCCTCTACGGGGAATCCCTTGGAAATAAGGTCGCCCTTGATGGCTTCATTCGGAAGCTCGTGAGGCAGGCCACGGAGGACTGCCCGGACTTTACGCCCCTCGGGAAGAGCATATGTGTGGTAGGCAATCTGCCTACTGGAGAGGAGCCCCGTCAGGGCTCGGAAAGCATCCGTAGATGCCAGGGTTATTTCAATAGCCTCGCCGGTATTGCGGGCTTTTGTGAATTGCACCTTATTGTCGGCGCAGAGTTGGGACACGGTTAGCCACATGGCCTTATCCCGAAGGAAGACCGGAGGTGGCGGCTTATTTTTTAAGTGAGCAGGGGGGCCGCGGGAAGCGGGCTTCCCCTGAGAACGGTTAGGGGAGGCGGGCTCAGGGCCCGGGCGTGCCTTAGGGGCACGTTTGGTGAGGCGCTTAGGGCGCTTCCCGACTTGGGTGTAATCCTCGTCGGGAGTTATCGTGCTGTCGTCCTCATCCTCATTCAACCCCTGAAAGGAGTTGCGAGTCGGGACTACAGCAGGAATGGCTGCGGTACGCTTGCGCGGCCGCGAAGTGGAGGCATCGGAAGCCTCATAGTCGGACGCCTCTGCGGCGGAAAACGCGGCTGGGGCGTGAGCGGGGGACGCATCTGGGGATGCGGGAGGATTTGGGAAAGTAATATACTTAGTTTTGGGCTGGGGTTTGGGTTTTTCCGTCATGATTTTGCGCATGGTCGCTTCGAGAGCATTTACATGCTTAGCCATATTGGCTGGAGCCTCCCTGCCTAAGGCAGGGGGCGAAGATGTGGGAGGGTGGGGCTAATCCCCGGCAGAATGCTGCCTACCGTCACCCTTGGGTCTAAACCCAAGTGCAGTGGGATCGGGTCAGCCGGTTTGCTTAAGCCAAGAGGCTTAAGAAGCGCACCGGGTCCGCGCTAAACTGGCTTCGTTGTCACCGTTAAGTTTCCACCAGTTAGAATCGGATTGAAAACTACTCGCGGCGCGACGGGCGTTCCTCTATTTATTTCCAATAAATTGGCTATAAATAGATTCCCGCCCGAACGACGTGAACAGTCGTACGGTTAAGGACGCGTATACTTTACGTAATGACGCGTAGCACGCAGCGTAGCTCGTAGCACGAAGCGTAGCGCGTAGCACGGGCGTAGCACACGGAGCTCGTCGGACACGGAGCGGAGAACCGAAGCGGGCGGGCGCGCAGGCCGGAATGTCGTCTCAGGCCGGAATGTCGTCGAGTCAATCACAGATGCGTTACTATTTTATACCTAAAAGTGAACCGGTAACGCTACCCCCACTTTACTTCAGTTTTCACTACATAGTATAAAACAAAGTCGCTCCTCGCTGTATGTCCCTATTTATGCTTAAATCTTTAAAACTACGCTACGGATTTTAATGAAGTGATTTTTCTATAGAAATTGTGATTCAAAACAAAAGGTTTTATGTATAATACATGTATAATATATTGGAGAAACACTGATATTTTTTGACTTTTAGGCGGATCGAAGTTCGCGGCATCATCTATTACGCCAAAATTTAATATGGCGGTGGTACTTTAGTCCAAGTAGATATTCTACCTTGATTTGTTCATAACTTTATAGAAGCGTGGTAGATACACAATCCACGATGTTTCCCATCTAATCCAGATCAAATCCAAAACTTTTCTAATCTCCCAGAGACCTAGATCGGGATCTCAATACCTGGCCATTGAAAGCTAGCTGCTAAAGTTTCAAACTTGTCAAACGCAGTTCTACTGCTAATTGCATCGCGTAGATACAGCTTAACTGCATCTATTTGTATGGTATGTATTGATGATTTAATACATATGTATCGTCAGGTGACAAGAAAAACTAACTAACTACAAAATTGTATATTTTTTTCTATTATTATATAAATTATATTTATTAATTTGAAATCAATTGTTAAATTCAATGTAAATTAAAAAAAAACGCTTTCTACACTCATAGCCCCACCGTAGGATTTTCTCCTGTGTCGTGGGTGCCATGGATACACACAAAGACGAATACACAAACACCCAGACCCAGAACAAGAATCTAAACTCATCATTCAGATACCTGTCTGGCCGGGAATCGAACCCGGGACCCTCTACGTGTCAGACCGGTACGGTAACCACTGTGCCATGCGGGTCGTCAAATTATAAGTAAATATTCATTTCTATTAACATTTAGAGCGTCGATTTGTATGTAAGCCGTGTTCACCTGTAATTGTGAGTACACGAACGACTTATCCTACCCGTATTATATTTTTAATTATGGTGAAATGTACTCTACGTTGGTGAACCTAATAAATAAATAAATAATTGTATAATATTTATTCACCTAATACACTATTCTTTAACAATACATTATTATTACGTAAAGAAAATATTGATACAATAATATGTACGATATTTTATTTAATGGTATAACTTCAGGACATTCATATAAATGAAATTTTGGGATCAAAATATTATTAAATGCTGATAACTTCATGTTGCATATTCTGTAGTTAGTGAGTTTTTACTGTCATCCGACGGTATATTAAGAAAATAACGCCAATACGACCAAATAAAAATGACAGTAGGATTGAGAACACTTCCGTTATTGAAGTCAATTAAATAAGTCGACATTGTAAGTTTTGAGAACCAAAATTATACCAAAATGGGTGGCTGGGCCCACCGTTCCGTCTAGTCTTTACGACGGTATGCGACCACACATACTACCGTCCTTTCCGGGATTGCCTGATCGAACGGTTCGAGCTCTCACTCTAGTCGCCTGCAACCCCGGAAGCCCCTTTTAGTCGCCTCTTACGACAGGCAGGGGATGCCGTAGCCCTATTCTGATCCCGGAACTACAGGGAGGACACTTCTATTATACTAGGTAAATGGCACTACCGTTAATGAAAACCATGCCGTTAGTGGTACTTTGTTACGTTACCTCAAAACAATCCATGTTTACGTTTTCGCTCATAACTATCATACAAAATATGGTCGAAAACAATATAAACGTGCATTAAACAATTATTGTAAACATAATGACCTCTGTAAGTAACCACAAATCTATTTCCAACTTACAAAACTCGGTATATCGCAAAAGTTTTCTGATTACCCTCGAAAGACAAAGTGAACACGCACAATTTCTCATTAAAAACAAATCTGGATCATATTTTCCTTCAATTTACGTGAAATTCGCTCAAATTACATCAACAGGATGGATAAATAAATAAATAAATTTTGATGTCGCAAAAAATGGTAATTAGGATTCGTTTTTTTTATGATTGAAGTAGCAAACGAGCATGCAGTCCACTTGATGGTGAGTGGTCACTACCGCCCATGGACACCTGTAAGCAACTTTACACAGAACATGGGTCGTATCTGAAGTCAACCACAGATGCGTCGCTACTCCCGAGGAGTAAGATGGTCGCCTCTTATAAAACCACATCCTACTATCGAAACGCAGAGCTGCTTCACGCTAGAAATAGGTGTGGCGGTGGTACTTCCCCGGGCGAAGTCAGGTTCTACCACCTATGTTTATTGCTGTTTCTTTTAATGTTGTTAGAATGAAAGATAAGATAACGTAAAGGGTCTTTATCAATTTTATGGAGCTTGAAATGTTCGTGTCTTTTTAGGCTTCTGTACCCAAAGGGTCAAAATGGGACCTCAGTACTAAGACTACGCTGTCCGTCTGTCTGTCACTAGGTTGTATCTCATGAACCATGATGGCTAGACAGTTAAATTTTTCACAGATGATGTTATTCAGTACAAATACTAAAATAAATAAAATATATTTCATTTATTGTTGTATAACTAATCTTAAAATAAATGTACGTTATTGTAAAAGATTAAGTTTTTATGATTTTAGACTAGTATTATCGCGGAATTGATACATTTTAATAATAGTGATAGTGACTTTGATTGACTTTTATTAAAAACTTAATCCATTTTAATAATCAACGGGTACTCACGATATGCGGTTTTTGAATTCTTTAAGAATTATTTTTGCCGATATTTATCAATATGCGAAGTGGCGATATTGAGTAAATAAGGATGTTTTTCTTTTCGGTTCTAAAAATAAACGAAAATGTGATCAGCATTAAAATTTTTATCAATCACCATAATAACAAAAACATGTTTTCAAAATGGCGATGGTTCGGGTAAATCATGGGTGTGTTAATTTTCCTTATATTTTGATCATTAATAATGATGAGGGATTAAATCTAAAATGACAAATAACTGAAGAAGTCATCAATTTGGATTATGATATTTTTAGCGAAATATTTCTCCAGTGTTCTAAAACCTATTTTCTGAATATTTGTCAACCCGTTATTGTCGCACGTGCTGGGCACGGGATTTCTCTCAGATGAGATAGTTCTAAGCCTTAGTCCACCCCGTAGGCCGTGCTGGCAAAGTGCGAATTGGTGGACTTACACACTGCCGAGAACCTTTTTTATAAAGAACTCTCGGGTGTATAGGTTTCGTTACAATGTTTTGGTTCACTAAAAAGCATTGATAATTAATTTCTAAAACGCACATAATTAGAAGAATCTGTGGTGCATGCCTGGTTTTGAACCTCTGACCCTGATTGAGAGGGCAAGTTTCGACCATTAGGCTATCAATAATCTTATTGATTTGATTCGACTGATTATGTTCTGAATATTTTTATATAACTGGATATTAAGTAATATACAGTTATATAAAAATATTCAATAATATAAAATTATACAAAGAACTATAAATAACATTACTTCCTTGTCTTTTGTTCCACTTGAAGTGAAGTGAAATAACATGTGCTACAAACTTCATGAAATTCAAACACGGAAGCTACTGAAAATACAAGCGGGGAAGCATTCTCCGATGGATCAAAGCTCAAAGCTATTGACTTTGACGGGTGTTTTTCAGTTTTTTGTTTTCCAATCCCTTATCAAAAAATACTTTTCATTAGTTTCGTGGAAAGTATTATGGATTAAATCTGTCTTGTTCGATAAAATATAAATACTCATTGTAAAAAGTATAACTAAATGTTGTAAAACGCTTTATGGCTGGACTGTACCCCTATTTCTGCCTAATAACAGTGTTAAGGGTTGCTCTATTCAGATTTGAAGTGTTACTAATCTGACGCGTTCAAATTCAGTCCTCAGGGGAAGCAATGCATTTGTAACAGACCTTAGGCAAGCCTTTAATCTATTTTGAGGATGATTACAAATGCCCAAAGACAGCTATGGCCACTTACTATCAAGTGAACTGCATGTTCGTTTCTCTCGTCAACCCATTATTGTCCCACTGTTTCATGGGTCTTCTCTCAGAATGAGATGATTTTAGGCCATAGCCTTATAAAAATGGCTGGTTTATCCAAGGCATAACTAATACACCCACATTTGATACCAGAAGCGCATATCTGTCTAATACCTGATATAATTCTTTCGGAAGATGTCCCAAGGGACATTTTAATACCAGCCATTCTAACATAATCTTTAAAACAATACAACTGTTGTTGACATCAAATATGTTTATGGGGTTGTGAGGGGTACATGGGATACGTATGTTGCAAGTAGCCTACTTGGAGGGGGCTTTCAGGATTGCAAGCTGCAGGCATAGGAGCTCGTATACTCCAACTAGCGATTCCGAAAGAAACCGCATACCGTCGAAAACGCCAAATGATGTAGTAGGCTTCAATGTTCAACTAGGCGGAACCCAGTGGGCAAAGTGCTCAGAAGACTCCAGTTGCATCCCATAAATCCCACATAACCTCGCGTCACTCTAACGTTGGGTAGCTTTTGAAGGTTTCCCCTCAAAAACCAAAAAAATGATACTAAAAATGGTCCAAAAAAAGTGCAATGAAGAAAACTATTTCACGTCTACACTGAAATAGGATTCCATCCCATATTAATAACTGTACTCCCTGTGGACTTGTTCGAGAGCCGGCGAGTGCTCGCTTCAAAGCGAATCTATTCCACATGCGTTTGACTGCAAAACCTTGTTAGGTCAGCCCGAGCGCATGGCCCATACATTTATACACAATAAACGGAGGTTGCATCAAATTGCACAGACTCTTAAGAGCGGGGCGTGTAGGGTGTACAGTAATAGGCGTGCGCGGAAGCGAGTTTCGTTTAACTAAACATATAAAACCGCCCGTAAATATTCGATGCGGTAATGTTAGGGCTTGTCACATATTATTACAAAGTATTCACTTATCTCGCTTAATGATTGTTGTTTTAAATGGACAAAAACAGTTGTTAGAAAATTATATGAACTCCTGTTCAAAACGATACAAAACAATACAAAAAACATAAGAAATAGAATAGACAGATCTACAATAAAAAAAACACATGAAATGGTTTAAGCTTAGGTGGTAGATACTACTACAAAGTCAGTAGAACACTTTGTGCTTCGACTCGACTTATTTATATGTTATACTATTTCTATCCAATGACATTAGTGTATTAAGTGAGACATACTTATTCTAGGAATTTCCACTAAGTCTTCAGGGGTAGCATTATGACGTATCTGTGGTCACTGATAAGGCATAATTTTTTTTTAATCCAAATATCCATGAGTGGCGGTGGGTACCTTCTATCGACTGGAAGCTAGTTTGCTCAATTCCTATGTGTATGCATATAATCGCTTTCCGCTATTCTTAGTACTGTTTGCGCATCCTTAGAGCGGAGTCCGACCGATTCAATTTAGCAAATTGTTCACGTAAGATGCTTCATTCGAGCGCTAGCCCGTTGGTTTGCATTAACGCTAGCATGTTATCTGAATTTTAGCTAAAAAGTATCGAAAATCAACAGTGTGTGGATTATTGTGTCGATTTTTAGCCGTTTTCACTGATATGTGAATATTATTTTTAATATTTCAGACTGAATTCAATAGTGACAGTCTTCTCAAAGTCGCCCCCGCTCAAAGTAAAACGGGAAGTCCGAGGTTTGAATACCAAGTTGAATCTCTGATTTTTGTAAAATGAGGTGTGTATATTGTCTCTGCTTTTCGTTAAAGTAAAACCTCTGAGGTGAAGTGAAGTAAAACGCATGTAAAGCCTACCTCGCACTTGGCCAGTGCGATGGATTATATCATTCTGAGCAGAGTCCCGGACGGACGGTGCCCAGCAGTGGGACATTAATGGGTCGATAAACTGAATACAAAATTACTGCCAGTATATAATATTTATTTATTTAACCACCGGCACACCTATTTCTAGCTTGAAGCATTTCTTGCGTTTCGATAGAAGGGTGTGGTTGCCGGCACACTTTCACATGAGGCGACCATAATAGTCTTCAGGAGTAGCATCTGAGATCGACTTCAGATAGAACCCATGTTCTGTATGTAGTTGATTACAGATGTCAATGGGCGGCAGTGACCACTTACCATCAGGTGAACTGCAAGCTCGTTTGCTACTACAGTCAGATAAAAAAATGCTTAAAATCTGTCAAATTTTGTACTTTGCAACCAGCGTAATTAAGCCCAAAACGTGTAATACGAAAACTTCTTAATTTTAATAGATTTGATATTTTACGAAAACAGCTTTTATTTACTCCAATAATTTATACCTATTTTTCGTCCAAAATGGTCAGTCCATGTACTGTTATTTAAAACAACGCGTTTTTTAACATAGACATCAGACATTGTTGACGTTATGTTTTACATTGTCAGTAATATAAACAATTCGGAAAGATAATATGTAATTAAACATAAATACATATTATCTTTCCGCATTTCTTCTCGTTAACCGTATGGAACAAATCTCTCACTTTCCCGTGCGCGCAATACCTATTCGTAAACTGACGTTGGACAATAGGTTTTTCTTTCTGGCCAAAATATTGAATTAAAAAATATATATTAAATACAAAATTTCACGTTTTACAGTTTTAGATTACACGATCATTTACACTTAAGATTTCGTCAAGGATAAACGGACTATTAAGTTATTGCATAGCTTTTATCGCAATTAATCGATTTAATCAAGAAATTCCGTAACGTAAAAAACCTAACATCCCTATTCCGCCTACCATGTAGCGCTTCCGAGCGTTCGCTTAACGTGTATGTATACAACAGTACGAAGCTCGCACGGATCGAGACGAGCTGCTCGGAAATCGGGTGAATATGTAAGCAGCTATTTGTGAGAAAGTATATAGTATCAAAGAAAAAACTTGAATTACTATCAAAGAATAAAAAATTGTGCATAAATAAATAATTATAATTGCATAAGTTGATGAAAAATGCTATGCAATAGCTTTACCGCGGCAGTCCCCGAGTGCCGCACTTTTTATTATTTATTTGAGGCGATTACAGGACCTGTCATAAAATAGTGAAGTGCAAATGCAATAGGCTGACGGGTTGCCAAGTATTATACACTGAAGATGGAAGTATTTACATATTTTATACGCTTTAAATTGTTCTCTGGGTTCAATTTATGTTAATAGGTGCCGTTAGACAATCATCCAAAAAGTTCAAAAGGGGTTGCGCGCGGCTAGAGTGAGAGCATGAACCGTCCAGCCAGGCGATCCCGGGAAGTACAACAGTATGTGTGGTCGCATACCATCGTGAAGACCAGACGGAGCGGTGGACCCAGCCGCTCACCTGGGAATAGCCCCATGGGGCAACGCGCTCAGAGGATTCGTTCCTTTGGAGATCCCGGAGTCTTCTCTATAGCGCTCAAGATGACCACCGAGAGGGTTTTAGTGCGGTAAAAATCTCACATAACCCTGCGTTGCTCCCACGGCGTAGCGTACCTTTTGAAGGTTTCGCCCTCGAGAAAAAAAGGGTAATATAGATATATAGAATAATCATTACTGTGGTAGACATGACCAAAAGCGGCAACAGCTGCGGTAATAACCTAATATAGCCAATGCCAAATTCCATAAAAGTATCCACTCAAAAATGTTACGTTTTCACCATGGCACAAAGCTTCAACGAAGGGTTCTTTCAGGCGTCAAGTGCTCTTATTTAATTACTCAAGTAATGTTTTGCTGAATCGCTAATGAGAAAATCCCCAAGAAACTCATTAGTTCTGAGTGGAACCTTTTTGAGTTCTTTTTCTTCGAGCTTATATGGATTTGTCATGACGGTAAATCCTTCTTTTCAAGGTAGAATAATTTGATATTTTCGATTGTAGCGTTACACGTCTGGTGAGGAAAAATGCTGTACGATCATGAGGCGCTACGATGTGTGTGCTACACAAGAAGAACCCTGTAGCCTCGGGGTCAGAATAGGGCTACGGTATTCCCTGCCTGTCGTAAGAGGCGACTAAAAGGGGCTTCCGGGGTTGCAGACGGCTAGAGTGGGAGCTCGAACCGTTCGGTCATGCAATCCCGGGAAGGACGGCGGTATGTGTGGTCGCATACCGTTGTAAAGATTAGACGGAGCCAGCGCCGAGGACGGCCACCGGGGGGGTTTTAGTGCGGTAAAAATCCCACATAACCCTGAGTCGCTCCCATGGCGTCGGGTACCTTTATCGGTGTGACGCGCAATGGGTTTCGGGTTCGATTCCCGGCCAGACAAGTATCTGAATGATGAGTTTAGATTCATATTCTGGGTCTGGGTGTTTGTGTATTTGTCTAGTGTGTGTGATTAGTACCCACGACACACGAGAAAATCCTAGTGTGGGGATGAATCTAGAAAGCGTGTAAAAAAAAGATTGATTACCAATTTATTCTTGTTTCACATTTGGGAAATTGCTTTGTTTTAGAATTTAAAAGGTTTAGATTGTATTTTACCAAGCCAGTCTAATTCAGGTTCCTTGACTTCAAAATTTCTAAGTTTTTATAATTTAACTCTGACACACACATGTTAATATTGTAGTTAGTCAAACTCGACACATGTAAGTATGTATGATTTGTTAAAATAGAAAATCTTACGAAAAAATCCATTAAACCCAAATACATTGCTTCTCCGCATTGCTAAGATAGTTTGTACTCCTCAGCCGGCTTAATATAAAAGTGAGGTGATAACCGCACCCTTCAAGCAGAAAGCAAAAACCACTTAGCACTGGAAGTAGATTTGGCGGTTCTATCCATACAAACTATACACCACCTATTCACCCATACCTAATATAACAATTATTTCTGTAACTGCTGCTCTAACTGCTGCAAATATCAGGCTCAAAGTTTTATGGAATTTTGACGATCTCCTTTGACACATAAAGCCAAAGACCGTTTTCTATTCTAAATTATTCACAAAATTTGTGCCTTATCGTAAGCACCGGTGTACAGCGATTACCACAATCTTGCTCGAATAGCCCATTAGAGTCTTTCCGCCCAACGAAATGGCTGAGAAAAAAGTGCTAAGGATGTATAAGTATAGCAGAGAGGGGATGAAGATTATGCCCTTATTTCGACTCAGAAGATGGTGGATACTTTCAGCGTTTAACTATGGAGATGACACTACTAACCGTATTTCATCGTAATAATTAGTGTTAAATACTTCCCAAACTTTATTATTTACGACAACTCGCGTGGCGCAGCGGTTACCGTACCGGTCTGACACGCAGTGGGTCCCGGGTTCGATTCCCGGCCAGACAGGTATCTGAATGATGAGTTTAGATTCTGTTCTGTTCTGGGTCTGGGTGTTTGTGTATTCGTCTTTGTGTGTGTCCATGGCACCCACGACACAGGAGAAAATCCTACTGTGGGGCTATGAGTGTAGAAAGCGTTTTTTTTTTTTTTACTTCCCTGAATCAAGGTATGCATAAAAGTATTATAACTATGGTAAAGGTATTACAAATATGGTAATATGGTGGTAGAACTAGTGTAGTTCGACCGGGGAGGTACCACCGCCACACCTATTTCTAACGTGAAGCATTCATTGCGTTTCGATGGAAGGGTGTGGTTGCCGGCACACTTTTATATGATGTGCGGCAGCGACCACTTACCATCGGGTGGACTGCTTGCTCGTTTGCTACTTTATTATTATAAAAAAAAAACTGAGGGCTTACGAGTTTAATTAGGAACAAACAAAGCATTCTAAGCATTTTTCCTTAGGATTAGCAAATCATCTGTCATCGAGGTCAGGTATTTCTGCCTCATAACAGTTTATTAGATAACATAACATGTGTTTTTGTTTAAGGAATGTGGAAAGGGAAGTAAAATGATCTGAAGTTTCAAACTTGGTTCTTATGATTAGCAATGTAAATTCAAAGAACCTAAGGTAAATGTAACTAACTACTACATAACTAGTGATAACGGGGAAACTACAAGGCAAGAGACCTTGGGGGCGAAGCCCGAAAAGATGGTCGGATCAGGTATCCGAACAACTAGATACCATTACGGGTACTCACGATATGCGGTTTATGAATTCTTATAGAATTCTTTTTGCCGATATTTCGACCCAGTTGCATGGATCGTGGTCACGGCCAAACTGCGGTAGCGGGGAGAAACCGTTGACAAGCACTAGTGGTAAATTAACCTATCTACCCCACGTCTAGTTCGTTTTTCTTTTTTAGGTTCCATATCACGACACACAACACTAACTGTATCCTTACGCACCACACTTTGCACTATTTGCGATTTACATAAACTAACCACCGGATTCCACGCTTGTGCAAGTTTAAAGGCATCTTCTCTGTTAGAATTCTTAGGATGTTTTTTGATCTCTATAGCTTCTCTTACTAAACGTGGGAAGTAATGACGCTCAGCGGAGATCACCTGAGGTTTATGCAGTTCGATCCAGTGGTTAGAGCCGGAATTAAGGATGTGTTCAGCTACCGCAGATTTTTTCGGATTTCAGATTTTTTCTTTTTGACTTCTAAAAGAATTCTATAAGAATTCATAAACCGCACGATATGCGGTTTATGAGTACCCGTTAAGTATTATAATGTATCAATTCCGCGATAATACTAGTCTAAAATCATAAACTAGATACCAGTATCATCCGAGCATTACATTGCGCCAGTGACCACCAGAAATGGCAGAAACTCATAAGGGAGAAGCCTGAGGAGGGGCATCACGATACTCAGCAATAAGTGAACGACCCAAGGAGGAGGAAGGTAAATAGTGATCTTTTTTGAAATCGATCACAGATATTCTAATGAATCTACCGTCAGTGACAATTCACCATGTTCGTTTGCTTCTTCAATTCCATAAAGAAACTTTCTATACCATAAAAAGTAATGGACTTTTAAGTAAACAGGATAAAATCTCTCTCATCAACCGATTATTAGCACACTGCTGAGCACGGGTCTTCTCTCCGAATGAGAGAGTTTTAGGCCATAGTCCACCGCGCTAATAAAATCTACTACCGGATAAAATCTACTCGAAGTCAATCACAGAAGCATAATTATCTCTATGACATGAACATAACATATGTTTACAACATTTACTTCGCTGTAGTTTTCATTACATTTATACACGGTCATTGTGTAACAAATGGCGCTATACCATTATTCTGAAGTAGAAATTGATGTCACAAGATATATAAACATTTGATCCCGAATCTAGGTTATATTTATTCGAGAGTTGGTGGTTGAAAGCTATACTTTTGTGAATAAAATACCTGAATATCAGGATATACTGGCGTTACGATCTAATTTCATATTCCGTGTCACCTACGCTTTTCCGAAAGACTTGAGTTTAAGAGCTATACGGATTTCTTTTATCCTTAAGGTACCAGTTTCATCAACAGCAATAAAATATAAACGATTATTAGTTAATATATATTTTAATAGAAATGAATAGCCGTTTTTTGTAATTACCTTTATGATTAAATAGTGAAGAAAAATGTGGACAATAAAGCTATGGTTAAGAGTTCTGTAGAAGTCTAAATATATTTAATACTAGTTGAACCCCGCAGCTTTGCTCGCGTTAAAAAAACGATGTGTCGATTTTCTCGTGGGAATATATTTTTTAGATATTTTCTCATGGTGAAAAGTAGCCTATATTTAAATCCAGAGTGTCAGCTAACTCTCTAGAAACAATTATGAAAACTGCCCCAGCCGTTTAGATGTGAAGAAGTAACAAACATAGACACTCACAAATTTTCGCCTATATAATATTAGTATGATTAAGTTATTCAATTTAAGTCAAGCGCCAATATTGTAGCTATTGGTTAAACTGTTCTCACTCTGAGAGAAGACCAGTGGTAATTTTGAGCAGACATTATAAAAAAGGTACATTATACTAAAATATATTCATTATTTATTATAATGCCTCTGGTTAAATAATAGTCTGATGAAATATATGTTAAAATAAAGCTAACTGCGATAGAATTAATAAAAATATTTTAGGCATTTACTGGTATATAAGTGTCAAGCCACAAACGCAGTCCGACTGATAGTAAGTGGCCACTGCCGTCCACGGACATCTGTTAACAACTATATACACATTTAAAAGGGTTTTTATCTGAAGTCAGTCGCAGTTTTGGCAATTCCGTGGATTAAGATGGTCACAACATACGAAAGTTAGCTCCCTCCCACTAAAACGCAAGAACTGCTTCACACCTGAAATAGGTGAGGCTGTAGCATTTCTCTGGTCGAAACATACTCGTTATACCAACTTGGATAAGTTTTGCTTTTGTTGAGCATACGAAGATTGTAACTTTTACCAGATATCAGTAAGGCCAGGGCTATAAGAAGGGTGAATAGTCGAGAGCAAATATCAAATGTCTGAATGTATTTGATCTACTCGGTTTCTGAGAGAGATCTTATAGGTTGCTAGTGCAATAGGAACAGTTTCAACGATCTCCTTTGTTCTAGTGCAAAGTAGTATTCCAGGCATCTCGGAAAATAAAAATGAAGATTTCAGCAAAATATAAAACGGGTCTAACATGTAATATCCGTCAACAAAATAAATGTCGCCTAAATGTTATATTTTTTCAAAGTGATTTTATGATATATGATTTGGTATCAGGTGTTATAAATTTTCTTACTCAGTGTATCCCGTGTTTCGATAATACTTTAAGAGCTTCTTACTTTAATATCAACTTCCGATGAAATAAAACTCAAGCTAAAACTTATTCCTTTAAATATCATGAAATTCGAAAAGGCAACAGAGCATAAATTGCTTCAAAATCCCAAGAATTGGCTCTGAAGGTATGCTTTTAGCAAGTATTTATTATCTTGAACTCCAGGGAATATTTTTCAAGGAGTGTTTTAGAGATATTCAAATTGCGTTTTCGGTCGTAATTTTGTGAAGTTCTCCAGAAAGGCGTTATATACCATAATTCTGTCAGACGAGCTGCCTCCGTATAATGTGATAGCGCATTACGAATGTTTAAAAGTCAGGTTTAAAAACGCCGTTTGAAAATAATGTAGCGTCTTTGCATATTTATTACACATTTTTAAGTTCTTTATTAACGTACGAAGCTAGATTCGCGTAGAAAATAATGAATGTCTGGAAATAATGTCCTAGGATTCCATATCACTTCTTTATGAGGCATTCGAAATGTTCTATTTAAATGGCATCTCCAGGCTTTATTTCTTCTGTAGTTATTGAAATATGACATTATGGAAATAAATTCAGTTGTTCTGGTAACATCTTTTATTTTAATTTTATCTAGTTTATAACATGTACATTAATATAATTTCAATAATTTATTTACGTTTTATTAATTTCAAAATGATTTAGGCTGATTCAAAGTTTATGTCATTGACAAATCGTGCCTTTCAAATCATGCGAAAACGTACCTTTATATTTAAATCCACCGTATAATAGTTTGGTCACCCTTAGCTTAATGCGAAATCGATACCCTAAAAAGCAATATTATATACACTTATACGATCAAAGCAAATAATATTTCGAGGCCAAATTTCCATACGGCTAATGTAAGTGATACATATAATATAAGGGACCAAGGATCGTTCCTTGTGAGACCCTTTTAGCTGAGAGCAATAAATCAGGCCCTAATGGAGTGTGGGACCCCTTGCTAGGGGCCGTACGCATAATATTTCTGAATTTCAGACTGACCGTGGGATGGATCTAGGGCCGAATGGGCAGAATATTGAGTGGAATAGATGTTGACATGTCGTAGGGCTTAAGGGAAATGATTGGAACGATTTTGTAGAGATGTTCTGATACAGTATGTGTTTAGTAACGAAGTTTTACTTAAATGGAAATCAAATCAGATATTTAGTACAATATCAACCAGTTTTACGTTTGTTCAATAAAACACTTTGTTATTGTATCTAGGTATATGTTTGTTATAATGACGGAAAAATGAGGAAAATAAATACAGAAAGTTTTTTATACTAATGAGCTCCAAATAAAGACTTGTAGTGTAGAAAATAAATGAAGGCTTATTATCCAGAACCACATAATTTTAATGTACAGATAAAAAACGATACACAAAAATATCTGCTATATGAGAATATAGCAGATATTTTCGTGTATCGTTCTAAAGAGATTTATAAGTGTAGTGTAAGAGATATCCAAAGCATTCTATTTTAGTACTCAAGGTTACCAATGGTTATTTTTCCAGTCTTATTTGAGGTTGATGGGTGACAGTGACCACTTACCACCAGTTGAATTGCGTGCTTCTTTGTTACTTATCACTACATAGTATAAAACAACGCTTCCCGCTGTCTGTCCCTATGTATGCTTAGATCTTTAAAACTACGCTACGGATTTTAATGCAGTTTTTTTTATAGATAGAGTGGTTCAAGAGGAAGGTTTTTATGTATAATACATGCATAATATGGTGGAGGAACATTGATAATTTTTGACTTTTAGGCGAAATGAAGTTAGCCAGGTCAACTACTTTATGACAAAAAGCCAACATTATAACCACAGCGACACTAAAAAATAATTTGGGTTAAATTGAGTCGTTTCTATCAAACAGAAATAAATGTAATTCGCTGTAGCATTCAACGCAACTTGAAAACTTCTATTGCCACTCAAAGGGACGGTTACTTAAAATAAAGTAGCGTACTTTCATAATACGAAAAGTTTAGCGCTTTAGCGCAAAAGAAACAAAGAACTGTCTTTTAGGAGAATAGGAAAATGGTTATCATTAATTTAAAGGCATTACACAGCATTTGCGAAAACATCTTTTTTTAATATCCATTCTCATTTATGTTTAATGACTTTTTGATTAGATACGCCGGTTGCTCTCTTGAGAAAATCGGGCTTAGATTTCCTGTTTGGAGATTTTTTCTTAATTATGCCTTGTTTAATATTAAAAGGCACGATTGTATCTGGATTAAGTAAAAATATTTCCTGTTTATTTATAAAGTATTAAGTAAGTTTAAATTCCCAACAGCTGAAGAAATTTTTAGTTCAAATTTCGCTATGGATTCTTTCTTATTTTGATAAAAATATATTATAAGATAAAAATTAATCACGATACTATAAACAATTTATTTATTATTCTTAGTAATATAGACTTAGTAGTATAGACTTATTACAAAATAATTAACCAACTAAAAGAAAAAAAAAACATTAGTTTAAAACAGAAAGCGCTGTAACGTATCTCATTAAGAGAATTAATCTATTTATAATCTCGTATACCTGCATACGTTACATTTAGTAAAATTGCTTCCAATTTAGTAACAAATTCTCGAATAATACCACGGAGCTTACGAAGGTAAAGTTCAAATCCCATGTTAAGCAAGTTTTAAAAGGGGAGGGATACTAGAACGTTCATTAGAATGATATATTGACGACAAAGATTTCAGGGGCTCAGCTTGAAGGGAAGAAAATTTCAGAAGTTTTAGTATGAAAAGATTGGCCGGTAAGGTGCTCAGTTGAATTATTTAAGTTATGACAACGTAATTCGAGTATTATCAGAGTCATTTACACAGATTATCTAAAGTTTTTCTCATGATCAGTGTTAATATAATTTAGCGACGAGTGAAGTTTTTTTGAAATTCTGAATGCTTCGAAATCAATTTTATATTTTTAGACCCTGTTTCTGCATAACAGGCCAGATCCAGTCAACATATTGTGAAATCGATTTATAAACATATCCATGATCTACTAATGACTTTTTATATGTGCACAAAAGATATTACTTTTTTAAATGTACATGTTATGTCTTATTACACTGGTGATTTTTAAAAAGGTAATGTAACATTAAGATTTTTTATTTTACGGTCAAACTTTGAACTGCGTTTACTAAAAAGTATATAAGTTGTTGGATCTTTTCTGCTTAACAGGGTCCATTTGATGTCTACGAATGAATCATAAGAATTTTCTAAAGATAAATAATTGTAATATTCAAAAGGAATGTTCTGGAATAGAAATAATATTATTTTCATATATTTTATATTTATATATATATAAGCTAAAATATACTAATTTGTGACTTAATCACCACAGCGCTTAAACTACTAAAGTGGAAACTTTGAACAAAAGGTCCGATTTTATATTTAAATCCTTACATTTTCACTCCTAAGCTGGTCAAAGAAATTTAATTTTGCAACGATGAAACATAGTCGAAGTAAGCTTACCGATATAGCTCACGAAACTGAACGTGGCCAACCTCTTGCCAGAGGTTGGCCACGTAGGTAGAAGGCCCAATAAGTAATGGGGAAGCAAGGTCCTCGAGTCGACTTGACTTCCTCGTCTTGTTTCCGAGGCGACCACGTTTAAGCAAAAATAGAACAGGACCAGATGGACCGAGGATTTAAAGGTGGTGAGATGGTGGGAAACTGTTGGGTTCAGAAGGGATAGGACGGGTTGGAGTGGCGTCATTTAAGGGAGGCGTGTGTCAAGCAGTGGATCTTAAAAAGCTGACGGAAGAAGGCGATCAATAGATCTTAAATAGATCTTTAAGGTCGCGGACAAAAGCTACAACATATTACATATTTATAACAATATTCATGCCTATTTGTGATTATGTTTTCGCCTTGTAGGTTTGTAAACAATATGATTATATTTGCACAGTATTACCAACGTCTATTGACATAGTCAAAATGAAGCCACATTTAAATAGGCGAGCTGATTTACGACAAGGCTAACCTTGCGTAACATCTTGCTCAAATTTCACTCGTCTCCGAAAATTTCTCGCAGACACTAAATTTCCTTCAGTTTGAATTCAGAACGAGCGTTCCCTTTGACGTCTATAAACTAATGATACTTAGGTCTCAGGGCTTGAGCAAACAAATCGAATAGTCTTAAACTATAACGAGACGCATTTGTTCCTTTGTTACGTAGTCTTAGGTTGCTTTGATAACTTTTAAATTATGTACGTGGATTTCAGGATTTTATGGTCTTAGTCTATAGTATCTATAATCGTGAGCAGTGATAGCCCAATGGTTGAAACTTGGCCTCTCGATCGGGAGGTCTGAGGTTCAAAGCCACCCACCACTGACTTTTCTAAAAATATGTCCGTACTAGTAATTAATTACCATTGCTTTGTGGTGAAGAAAAACATCGTGAGGAAACCTACACACACTCGAAAGTTTAAAAAAAAGTTCTCGGATGTATGTGAAGTCCATCAATTCGCACTTGGCCAGCGCGGTGGACTACGGCCGACTCTCATTCTGAGAAGACCCGTGCCCAACAGTGGGACGATAAATGGCTAACGAGAAACCTATAACCTAGGTCTATCTTATAATAAACAAATCATATGTGTTATAAAGCATTATTACTCAGTCCTTAGAGATAGCAACCTATCTGTAGCCGTATCAGGAAGTACTCTCATTGTATTTGTGGTTAATTATAGATATCCTTTAATGGTTTGCATCCTTAATGCGAGTCCTTAAATCATGTGAAGTGTATACTCATTTTGTTTAATACTTCTTAGTTATAAATATTATAATAATTCGAATATAACAATATTAGATATTCGATCTCAGTAAGATATTCGTTATTAAGACATATCTGATTTGGTCAGGGGTTGAACTTCGAGGTTGAATCCCTAGCTAGACCTGGGTCTATTGCTCTATTATGCTAGACAAATCTTAATCTGGTTAAGATTTGTCTAGCATAATAGAGCAATAAAGTGATTAATGTGTCTTGTCTACAAAACGCTTAATAAACAGTATATACATCTGTTATATAAATCAGTGTAGCAGATGTGACCTTTGAAACTTCATAAAGTATTCGCTTACTTAGCTAAACAAAACATTCTGCAGCGGTTTAAGACGCAGCCATATTTCTCCGTTATGATTTCTTCATCTTTTATTCCTTTCTCTTCATTCAGTTCGTCTTTTGCTTTGATTAAATTTGTGTCAGATTATTTTCTTAGCTATAGATTGCTAAATTTAATAATATTATGAGGACCTCGTGGCAGAGTGGTTACCGTACCGGTCTGACAATGGGTCCCGGGTTCGGTTCCCGGCCGGACAGGTATCTGAACTATGAGTTTAGATTCATGTTCTCGGTCTGGGTGATTGTGTATTCGTCTTGTGTGTGTCCATGGTACCTAAGATATAATAGAAAATCTATGTATATATGGGGCTATGAGTGTAGAAAGCGTATATTTTTTTAAATCATCCAAACAAAACCTTGACGACCCGCGTGGTGGAGTTGTTACCACACCGGACCGACACGCAGTGGGTTCTGAATTCGATTCCGCGCCTGACAGGTATCTGAATGATGCATTTGGATTTCTGTTCTCGGCCTGGGTGTTTGTGTGTCAATATATGTATTTTCATGACACAGGAGAAAATTCTACTGTGGGACTGTGAGTGTAGAAAGTGTAAATAAAAAAATTAAGAATAGTTAATTTCAAACTGTTCACCAATTCGCACTTGACCAGCGCGGTGGTAATGGGTTAACGTCAATTTCAAACAGTTCTCTGTATCTTTTTTTTTTTTTTTGTTTTCGAGAGGGAAACCTTCCAAAGGTACCCGACGCCGTGGGAGCGACGCAGGGTTATGTGGGATTTTTACCGCACTAAAACCCCCCCGGTGGCCGTCCTCGGCGCCGAAAAGGAGGACTCCGGGATCTCGAAACGACTTCAATCGGAATCCTCCGAGCGCGCTGCCCCATCGGGCTCCTCCTAGATGGGCGGCTGGGCCCACCGCTCCGTCTAGTCTTTACGACGGTATACGACCACACATACCGCCGTCCTTCCCGGGATTGCCTGACCGAACGGTTCGAGCTCCCACTCTAGCCGTCTGCAACCCTGGAAGCCCATTTTAGTCGCCTCTTACGACAGGCAGGGGATACCGTAGCCCTATTCTGACCCCGAGGCTACAGGGACAGTTCTCTGTATCTAGAATCCCTATATCGATATCACTTGATTAGGTTTAATTCTAGAGCCTAAATGATTGATTTAGGTATCTGTTTTTCGTCTGAGTGTTCGTTTATGTCCATTTGACACACTACATGGGAGAAAATCCTTGTGTCAGATTGTTTGCGTAGAAATAAAAAAAAATAAAAAAAAAATATGTCGCAGTTCATAATAAAAAAGAAAATAAATTCTATTTGCGTTTTAATCCTTTTTGAACAGCGTGAAATACGAACATATTTATGTAAATCACTATCCCGCAGTTCATGTGTCCCTTGAGGCTCTATAAACTATTCGCTTACTTTGCAAAATAAAGTGCTATCCACCATTACTTTGGGGCCGCACCTTTTTTCTTCATGACTTAGTCTTTTGTTAGTATCTTTTGTTTCTCATCGCTTTCTTTAATTAAATTCACAAAGGATTACAAAAGATTATCTGGGCAAATTTTTTCACATAATTTAGACCGCGTTACAATACAATTGGTAATGTTTGGAAGGATTTTGTAAAGGGTTTCAAATTATAATAAATTTTATATAAGAGTACATTTTAAAGTAACAAACTTTATTATTATAACGTTCAAATTCAACTCTATGTAAGTTTTTGTTAAATTTATTATATCTTCATTATAAAACTAATTTCTGTTTATACTATACTGAAAAAATAAATAACATTTTCTTATTTTGTTAATATATAGAAGAGCATACAATCATAACAATGAACAATTAACTTAAAGTAACAGGCAAATTATTTCTTTTTTTATGGCGGCCATCAAGGATCTATTATTTTTTTCGTAATGTATTCAATTCTACATACTAAGCCCTTTTATTAACCCTAGATAGCTAACCTTATACTGTACTCTGTTTAAGCTAACCATCCGTCGAAGTGACGGGTATTCAAATAATATTTTTATTTGGCACAATTTATTAAAAAAGTTGACCTCTTTTTTATGGTTTCGTTTATAAATGTTATTCTAAATAAGAATCATTTTGTAAATTGACTTTCTTTATTATATATTTATATTAAAATAACTTTTTCTAAACTCCTTAAAAAATTTGGAACATTTTTAATGATCTGCTTTGACAAGCAAAATCAACGATAAATTAAAATAAAACAATATTTTTTTTGGCTTCATATAGTACATAGAAACATTATAAATAATTAAAACATAAAACAAATTATTTTTCTTCAGCGCAAGTAACACAAAAATCAAACTTTATGTTCACTGCATATGGGAGCGATGCAGTTGGAACACGTGCTTTTGGTCATACGCTTTTTCTCTTAGTGGCACTTCCGAAACGTTTTTTTTACGACTTTCTCCACTAGATGTTGCTGGCTCTTCTCTGATGTTATGACCTTGTACAGGAGGAGATGATTTGCGATTTTGATTGGTAGATAATGACATAATTTTGACAGATTTTTCGACATTACTCCATTTTACAATATCTTCAAAAATGTCGATGGTTAAAACCTTAAAAAAAAAGATGCTTCTCCCATTTATCCCCTACAGGAACGGGTAGGTCCCTTCGGAGTATGCACAATGTTTCTTGCCCAAGTTCTTGTGGAAGTGTGACCCAACCGTGCCGATCCCTATCTCATACCTTCCTTTGAGGAAGTAATATGATGCTACAATGCATGGTTTGTGAAGGTGCAGTATTCGAGATAATAGGTGAATCAGGATCCACGTCTGAAGGAAAGTCTGGTAGTGCGCTTACATAGCATCCCCTCGGAATCTGCACATTATCTTCCACTATAAAATCTTGTCTCGCTAGCAAAACTATAATCAAGGGCAGCGTCACTAAGTTCTTGTTGTAGAAGATCAATTATTTCATTTTCTCGTAAAGAACTTAAAGAAAACATGACGTAAATCATAAAAAAACGCAAATTACTTTGAAAATAACCAGTGCAATCGAATTCAATTACTGACGGTAAAGCTAACCACCCGTCGAAACGACGGGCAAAGGTCAGGTACCTCAAAAACTATGACACTTAGCTGTTCGCTGCATGTGCCACTGCAACGGGATCCCTGGCGGCTTAGTTGGTTAGCCAAGACAGCACGTTCGGATACGCCGTTAAAAAATGCGAGCGATATTTCTTTGCACTGCCCGTCGAATCGACGGAGGTTAGCTATCTAGGGTTAAATATCCATATTGGGTAAGTTGTACGAAAAGATATTCTTATCTTACTTTGGTTCAGCGGCCATCTTGGATTTGAATTTTTTTCGCGTTGTACGTATCCTACAAATTAATCCCTTTCATTTCATACCCATATGATATTTTGTAAAAATGTATGTAATCTTTCATTTTTTTAATGGCGGCCATTTCGAATTTGGATTTTTTCGTAGTGTACTGTAGTTTACACATTAAGCCCCTTCATTTGATCCATATAAGGTGGTTATTCAATAACTAGTAATCCGCCATTTTGTTGCGACCGTCATTTTGGATTAACAACAATATTGATTGTATATAATTGCATTGTCATCAGAACTATGGAGGTGTATTTTCAGTTCAACCTGCCACTGAGAAGTGGATTACATCAAGGTTGCAAGATTTGACTTAAACACACATACTTACATAATTACTTCTCTACATAATTACCCAAAAACAATGCAAGTCAAATAAAAGCTTTTAAAATGACGCAGGCGCGTAAAAAGGAGTAAATTACTCCTTTTTTACGAGTATCTTTGTTTAGTCGCGTAAAAAGGAGTAACTTGACTTTACGAGTAACTGTTTACATCAGTTCTCTGATTATTCAACACTTGTTAATCTAGTAAATATTTGAATATCTGAGACGAGATTAATCTATTGTTGATACTGAGAACAAAATAACTAATCCCGTTGAAGAGTGTTTGAGTTAGAAAATCTAGAAGCAAATATGGTCAGCTGGTTTCTAACTGAGATTTAATTAAAATTGTTACAAGCAAAGGGTTATCAAGACTTTTATATGCGTAAACCAATTGGGGACTGATAACTGATGGTGTATTGAAATTGGGTGAAAAGGATTTACTCACTGAGGGTTCCGTAGCACGAAATTCTCATAATTTTTGAAGTGAAACTTCTTTAGGCGCATAAGGGTAAAATTTTTACAGATGAAACGTCACGCCGGTATGCAACGGAAGTGTCGGAAAAGAGAGAGAGAGTGATCGAGACCGATTGAGAGAGAGTAAGACAGGGCGAACGTAGCATGAGCAACTAGCCGTGGAGTGAGAGTAGGGAGCAAGCGAGTGAGAAAGATTGAGAGAAAAAGTGAGACAGAGCGAACGTCGTATCACGCCTTTTTCCCTTCCTCTTAATCTTGGAAATTTAATGTTTTAGATTTGTATAAATATAAACAAGATTTATAAATTAGTTCGCCAAAGAAGTTTCACTTCTGACATGTGTACTTTGTACGCACGCATGTTTTTTTGTTTAGTATTTATTATCATAGCAGTTAGGGAGGAAGAGAGTATTACGGATAAATCGAAAATACTAATAAATACGGGCGTCTTTTGTGGTGTAGTAATGGATTTGTTTCTTCATATTAGTAGTTGTGTAATTTTTATCCTTTGGCATCCCTTAACAATTTTTTATAAAAATCACAGCGTCAGCAAAAGGTTTTTTCCGGGACTACATTTATTGATGAATATATCATTAAACCGTTGTTTTAATAAAAAAAACACTGTAACATAACATTTCCTTGCCAATTAGGAACTGTAAAGTCTGTTGTATGTAAGAGTACAGAGTACTAAAAATCCAAAAAAAATGTAGTTCTTTGCTGCTTTTATTTAAAACGATGTTATGAATGATGGCGATGTTAATTACACATATTTACAATGTATTATATATTTTATCTGTAGAAATAAACAGAAATTATTTGCCTGAAATTATTTAATCAGTAAAGAAAACGTGTGAAGGACGTTTTAAATTTTCTCGCATTGTTAGTACCTTATTCTCTATGACATGTTTATTATATACACATAATCATTTAGATTCGAAATAGAAAATGAAAATAAATTTTATAGTTTACAAGTCTGACTAGAATCGAACCTGCATCCTCTACGCCACCACATCCATATTATTCTACGGCTTGAACACAAAACTTTTCTATTTCCATTAAGCAAACAGCACTGAACTTACTAATTCACGTCAGTTTCAAATGTGGAGTTCGAAACCCTACCTTTGTAGTCGCACTCGGTTAATTTGTTTAGTCGAGCCTTTGTCTTAACGAATTCTTTAAAACGCGCATCTGATTAACAGCGAGAAGCGTGAAGCGATAAGCTTTGACGTTGATAAAAAATCGCAGCGTCATGCTAGTCCGCATGGTATGATTCTATTATAATTTTTAGACCGGACAACAACAGTGCTAAATCTGCTGATTTTAGACAGACATAAATGCGTTGGTGCGTCTAGAGTTGAATTACAAAGAGTTCTACTGTCTGAAACCTCCTTTAAGCGTTTTATTAGTTTTTTTTTATCTGACTGAAATAGCAAACGAGCATGCAGTCCACCTGATGGTAAGTGGTCACTGCCGCCCATAGACATCTGTAATCAACTTCAAACAGAACATGGGTTCTATCTGAAGTCAATCACAGGTGCGCTGCTACTCCCGAGGACTATGATGGTCGCCTCATGTGAAAATGTGCCGGCAACCACACCCTTTTATCGAAACGCAAGAAATGCTTCACGCTAGAAATGGCGGTGGAACTTCCCCGGTCGAACTACACTGGTTCTACCACCTTCAAAATTCGTCTTTGTGTGTGTCTTTAGTAAGTAGAAACAAATCCTAGTACGCGCTCAGTGCATAGAGTGTAAAGCATCAAATCGTAAAGTCGTTTAATATATTAAACGTTTCGTATTATATTTTATAGGTATATATAAAAATGCAAAAGTTCCTAGAAATGTACATATGTGTGTTTGTTAATCTTTCACGCTAATTCTACCGATCGGCTTGCACTGAATTATTATTGTGGTAACATGACTGTAGCGGGCGAAGCCACGCAGTTAATGTATTATTATTAGCTATGAAAATAAAGTGTAACCTAACATATATTACTTTAATCTTATTATTTTAAAACAAAAAGCTAATGTAACAGAGGCAATACAATCTAAGAGCTCTATTTAGCTTAGATGTTTCATAATATTATAGCATACGATCTCCTATCGTTACACGTTGACGGTGAGACACTCCTAACTTAATGCCGGTAGCATGTTTGTTTTGCGAGTTCGTGGTTTTCACAAATTTAATTTATTTAAGTCCCTACAAGTGTACATATTCAAAATGACATTTAGAACGTTGTTTAAGGAGTTTAAATGGAATGAACGGTGTGGTTGTTTTGTGGAACTCCTGATACTATTTATAACTTTCAGAGTATAGCTATTTCAAAACATTTATGAAATTAATGCAAAATCTATGAGAAGGTGGTATAATGTAGTGTGTGGTGAATACGTTTCCACCAAGCATATTCTACTACAAGACTTATTTCTAGCGTAAAGCAATTCTTGCATTTCACTGAGAACTGTCGTTGCCGACTCACGGTCATATTAGACAGATCTTAATACTTGAGAGTAGCAAGATATCGGTGATTGAATAGAAATAAGTCTTGTTCTATATGAAGTTGCTTATTCATGGGTGGCAGCGACCACTAACCACTTTCTACACTCATAGCCTCACACTAGGATTTTCTTCTGTGTCGTGGGTACCATGGAGTCCATGGACACGCACAAGACTAATACAGAAACACGCAAACCCAGAAGATGAATCTAAATTCATCATTCAGATACCTTTCTAGCTGGGAATCGAACCCGGGACCCATTGCGCGTCAAACCGGTAAGGTAACCACTCTACAACACGAGTCGTCAAACCACTACATTGACTGTATGCTCGTTTACTACTTTAATATTTATAAAAATGGCTAAATGTATTTTCTTTAAATGAGAATACATTTAGTCATTTTTAAATCAATTTCTTGTTAATAATGTAACAAAAAAGTTTGACTACCAACTATTGTTCGGTGTCAAACATTTTTTTCGATCGTTTATTTAGCCACTAAAAGGCTTGCAAAGTTTATAAGTTCAGAAACATACACTTTGATTATAAGTTCTTGTAACATTGAAAATATATTAAAAACATTCCCTTTGGATTAACACAGACTGAAAGCCACTAAAATAAACATAACAATTAATAACCAAATATACAACACAAAATGAAGATTATCCTAATTATACGCAAGCAAACAAAAACAAAGGTTAAAGTTGAAAGTTTGACAACCGCTGACGCTTCGTTTTGTTCAAACGAGTTTAACGTTCATGCTTACGATGTTAAAGTTAAACAGACAAGAGATTCAATATTTGAGCAATCGTGCATATTGTTTGCAATTAACGAAATAAGTTACTAAATGAATTAATGAATAAGAGATTCATTCTCTTAAGGAAGGAAGTAAGAAAGGAAGGAGTAACTGTAAAATTATTGCTGAATGCATTGATATAGTAAGCAATAATTTAATATACCCACTTTTCTACTAATATTATAAATGTGAATGTTTGTTTGTTTGAACGTAAAAACAATCGGTCAGATTTTGCTGAAATTCGACGCACACATACATACGAAAACATCCATCGGCCTTGAGGTCCACTGCTAGGCATAGGCATCTCCTAAATGACGCCACTTCAACCATTCTTGTGCCTTCTGAATCTAACGGTTTCCCGCTGTCGTCTTCAGGTCATCGATCCACCTGGTGAAGGGCGACCTGTGATCCTTTTGCCTTAACAGGGTGGCCACTCGAGGACCTTCCTTCCCCATCGGTTATCGGTCCTACGAGTGACGTGGCCGGCCCATTGCCACTTCAGCTTGCTAATTTTGAGAGCTATGTCGGTAAGCGTTGTTCGTCTACGGATTTCATCGTTGCGAATCATGTCTCGTAGCGAAATTTAGGGCATAACTATAGCACTCTGAGCGATCCTGAGCCTCCGAATGAGGCCTACAGTGAAAACCACGTTTCGGCGCCGTAGGTCATCACTGGCAACATTGCTCGAATAATTTCGACCACTAAGAATGTAAATTGGTTCCAAAAAGGGCTTTACAATAATCGAATTCGTGTAATTTTAAAAATATTTTTACATAACAATATGTTCCTACTACCTACAAATCCACACTTAAATTCGTTTCTTCACTCTGTGTTTGTCCTTGAGCGACTAAACCGATTTTAATGGGACTTTCACTATATAAAAGGTTGTAGAACAACATATAGACTACTTTTTATCATAGAATTCCCACGGGTTCGAGATTTTCGTAAGAAAAACTTTGTGATACATTGATTTGCACGCGGGCAAAACCGCGGGTACAGCTGGTAGTATATATAAATACAACGGGCAAAGCATCTGGAATTAGCTAGTAGGAATTATATTAATACTAGCTGAACCCCGCAGCTTCGCCCGCGTAAACAACAAATCGATGTATTGATTGTCCTGTGGGAATAATATATTTTCCGACAGTAAAAATAGCCTATATGTTAATACAGAGCGTCAGCTAACTCCCTACAAAATTTTAGAAAAATCGCTCCAGCCGTTTAGACGTAAAGAAGTAACAAACATACACACTCACAAACCTTCGCCTTTATAATATTAGTATGATTATTGTTTTTATATGAAATTATAAAATCATCCTACAGAACAAATTAAAAATATTTAGTATTCAAATATTAATACATCTCAAAGTTTTTCAATAGCGGGATTCGTAAGCTTCAGAGCTTCAACAGAAACTATAAACTAGCCTTAAATTATAATTTCGATGAACAGAAATACCGAGAATAGAGATTTGTTCAGCTTTACGCGGATTATTAAAGTTGGGAATGACAGTGATGCTCATTAAAATTTATGATTCTAAACTGTTTGTCACTCATTATCAGGCCGTCAGCGATGAGCGATAAAATATGTTACATGATATTTGATCAAGAGATCACGTGACTTGGTTACTTATGAAATAATGTTGGAATTACGTTGCTCTAGCGTGGTATTTACTTACAATATAAATTAATTATTGTCATTTAAAAGAAATTATAAAAAAATGTCATTTGTAAGCTTGAATCGTTAATAGTGCATCGTAATTGGTGCAGAACCGATTCACAATGAAGCATTATGTTTTTGATGCATAAAATTTATAAAAAAAATATTATGTTACATTGTACCGGCCTAATTGCAAATCTATTTGGCCTTTAATGATCATGCTTACTTACGAATTTGTTGATCGTCTTGCGATCGGCAAGCCTATTCGATATTAAACAATGACTTTCACCCATAAATTGGCCGCTGCTAAGCTAGTAGACTTTTCCGAGATCGCTGATACAGTTAAAATAATTCTATTCAAACTGCTCTTAATAAAGCTCAGACGAATGAAAAGTAACTCAGTACTTTTCATCGCTTGTACTCGCCGGTGGTAAGACAGGTGTAAACAGAACGAATTATCCGAATCCTGCATTATTAAAACGAGACGTACCGAGATGTATAATGAGAGAATCATTTCAAACATCGCTCAGACGTTTGATTTAGGATTCCATCTTGAATCGTGATTCAAATACGTGTAAGCAATGCCATTCCTAAATTCTATTTTGAAGTAATCTATTCCTTTCGTTAATGCATTTACTAGAATGGTTTAGAAAAGGCTACAGAATTTAGTTTAGTCTTGAGCTATGATTATATGAAGGGGCTATATACCTATGTAGATGAACATGCGCTATATGGATTTGTTAAAGAGGGAGAGGGGCAGTGGCTTTTCAAAAAAATGTTTGTCTCTCAATTTTTTATCTCTCATTATGGTAAGCAAAGGTTTGGAGTGAGTATACTCCAATTTGTAAACGTAAAAAAAAATCGTCACACACTTGATCTAAATCCTTTAAATCATGTGGCCATATGACCATGGCATGTATAGTTCATTTATTTATATATTTATTACATGCCAACAGCGCTTACACACTATACATACACAATACACATTTTAAAATAATTACAGATCTGGTGCGTACACCAATTATAGGCATGACAAAATTGGTAGGACTATACTTAGGTACTAATTCAGTTAGTGAGATAATAAAGTAAAACTATTTAACAAGTATCATCAAGTTGCAAGATTTTTTAACTTAATTGATGTAAATGTCAATACAGTACAGTACAGTTTATCTAGTTTAACTTCAATTGCTACTGCATAAAATTCATTTCACTTGTAAAATCATTCAAATTAGAACGTATAGTAGCTATGTCTTTTTAAATAATGCATAGCTTTGTATTTGTTTGATATCGTTCGGAAGTTTATTATACATCTGCTATATATTTATCCCATTGCAATTACTATCTGAACGGCATCTATTAATCTCTATCTAAATTATACTTAATAAGTCAATTTGATTCTTACCTACATGTTGATTGTTAAAGTTTTACCTACAATTTGTAATATTCCACTATTCGTCTTAATAATGTTTTCCTACCTACTGAATTTTGTATGTTCCTTTGCTTGCTGTATTCATTTATTTATACAGAAATGAACATATTGTATTTTCTATTTTTTGTGAGTTGTACTCTTTTTAGAAAATAAATATCTTAAACCTTAAACCTTAGAAGGTATGCCTCTATGGTCGAACTTCAAAGAAGGGTGTAGTATGAAGATATACATATCATAGGCATTGTAAAGCTCTCCGGAGTGGTAGTGTATCTGATGCCAATGTGGAGTTTATTGGAGATGTCAATTGGAATTGATTTCTCGTATGTTATAAAAAGGTTATCAATATCAGAGATATATAATCTATATTTTCAAGGTAGTAGGAATTTATGTAGTTCGACCAGGGTAGGGCCACTGCTATATCTATTTCTGGCGTTAAGCAGTTTTTGAGTTTCGTTGGAAGAGTGTGGCTCACATTTAAACGAGGCGACCATCCTAGTCCTTGAAAGCGGCAACGCACCTAATATTCACTTCAGACAGAACCCTAGTTTTGTTGCTTACAGATATCTATGGGCGGCAATGACCACTTGTCATCAGATGGACTGCTTGCTTGTAACAACTAGTAAGTTGAATCTTCATCGCTCTAAAAAAACCTGCGGCACTTGGGGTCTGCCGCGGTTAAGCTATTTCATAGCATTTTTTTATCAACGAATGCAATTATAATTATTTATTTATTTATGCAGTAATTTTTTTCTTTGATATTAATTCAAGTTATTTTCTTTGGTACTATGTACTATGTATATACATACTTTTTCATAAACAGTTGCTTACATATTCATCCGATTTCCGAGCAGCTCGGCTCGATCCGTGCGAGCTTCGTACTGTCTTACTTCGTACCATATACATACACGTTAGGCGAACGCTGGGTCGCGCTACATGGTACGCGGAGTGGGGCGTGTTAGGTTTTTTTCGTGACGGAATTTCGGTCGCCGCGGTTAAAAGCCCGTGATAAAAGCGATGCAATCGATAAAAAGAAAAAGACAAAGTATATACGACACTTACTATTACTACATTGCCATTCTATAAAATTTTATCGTGAATTAAAACGTAATACATTTCAACCACGATCATCCTGAGACAAATGGTATTAAGATAAGTGAATTCGTGTTTCGTAAATAATAAAATTGGACATTCGGTTCGCTTATTACATTACTTTTACTGTCAGAATTTCTCATACATTAGTTCATATTATCCCCACAAGACCGTGTGACATTTGTGCCACCTTTTGAATCTTACACGTCACCGCAGATTCAGCATTCGAGAATATAAAACGATTTTAGAAAAAGAAGTAAGATTTTTTGCTGTCATGCTAACAAAAGAGAGCAGAGCCAATGACCTTTCACGTTGAAGGCCAAATTATATACCGGGTCAATGAACTAATGGATTAACAACTTAGGATTAGGGAAAACGTGATTTAAATACAATCACAGACTGAAAGCATTTATAAAAAGCTTCCGCGCGTATACCGACGCTGTTTTTACTAACTTTTACCCAAATATTGTGTGAATTCACACATCCATCGGCATGGATGTCTCTCGAAATTACCCTCACTATTAAAAAATATTACTTCACCTAAACAATTCAAAAAACAACTTGCCGAATACATTACAGATAATTTTTAATTACTTTTGAGCAAATTGCATATTCTTATCTATTAATCTATTTTTGTTTTTCCGTCTCGTAATAATTGTAATGAACGACAAATTGTTAAACATTTATGATGTTATTGTTCTCGAGTAAGTGATAATGTGTCTTTTTGAGAATAAATTCTTTAAACCTGATGTCTACGAGGACACAGAATCTACGTAAATTGGGCCTCGTAAATTGCTCCTTTATTATGAGTATTTAAAAGCATTTGGTTTACATCCATTGATAGTCTACCTGACAGGACAACATAATATACTTTGTTTGAATAGGCGTGGACGTCGTTTGTAATTTTTAGCTAGTACTAAATATTGACGCATTCATACAAACATACGAGTACACATGAACAAAGTGGTAGAATGTGTATGGTTCGACCAGACGGCTATCACCGTCACACCAATTAGACAACGTATACCACTCACGTATATAATGTTAGTTGTTACTATATTATGTGTCTATCTTGTCTATATTTTGTCTATATTGTGTGTCTTTATACTGTATGAGTGTGTCGTCGTCGTCAACCCATTATTGTCCCATTGCTGGGCACGGGTCTTTTCTCGGAATGAGAGAGTTATAGGCCATAGTCCACCGCGCTGGTCAAGGGCGAATTGGTGGACTTCGCACACCACCTTTTTCAAAAAAAACTCTCGGGTGTATAGGTTTCCTCACGATGTTTTCCTTCACCGAAAAGCAGTGATAATTAATTTCTAACACGCACATAATTTTAGAAAAAATCAGTAGTCCGTGCCTGGGTTTGAACCTCGGACTTCCCGATCGAGAGGGCACGTTTCAACCATTAGGCTATCGCTGCTGTATGAGTGTGCACGCATTACGAATAAACTTTAATTCTTTCAATTTTTAGTATGAAGTTGTTCTTGCATTTTTAACCGACTTCCCAAAGGAAAGAGGTTATCTATTCTTCTTTTTTTTTTTTTTTTTTTTTTTTTTTTTTTTTTTTTTTTTTTTTTTTTTTTTTTTTTTTATGTATGTTCGGGCGAAATGGCTAGAAATCGTCGACCTACCGACACGATTCATACGACATTGTATGCGACTAGTTTCACAGGCAGTCCCGTATTGAGGAAAATGAAAACCTTCCAGCGGTTTTCCCGGAAAATTGGAAAATGTCGGTTTCTTAAAATCTTGAATAACTTGGGTGTTTATAAACCGATTTCCATTTTCTTTCTTTCATTTGATAGGAAATTTCGTCACGCAACTTTTTCTCTTGGACATGGGTATGCTGTGATGCTTAACTCTTTGAGTTATGGGGTGGAAACCACCACCACTCCTCAAGTTTTTTAGATAATTTGAGATAACTCGGCTTCTGCCGAATCGATTCTTATGAAACTTGAAATATGTATTATATATCTATGCTTATATAGGTTGACGAAAAATTTGACCTTCAACTCTTCGATCCTGATGATGCAGGGTTACAGCTATCCTAAACTATAACATTAGCTATTTGGTGCTTACATATATGTAACAAGACTACTAAGCAGAGACATGTGATGAAAAATTTGACCTTCAACTCCTCAATCCTGATGATGCAGGGGTGCCTCAAGCCTAAACCATTGGGGTTGAACATTTGGTGCTTATGGGTATGTTATAACAATACTAAGCAAAGACATATTAAAAAAAAAAATGACCTTCAACTCCTCAACCCTGATGATGCAGGGTGCTGTAAGCCCAAGCCGTAGGTGATGGCCATTTAGTGCTTACGGATATATAATAAGATAGCAAGGCAAAGATGTACGATGACAAATTTGACCTTCAACTCCTCAACCCTGATGATGCAGGGGTACTGCAGGCTTAAACCATAAACGTTAGACATTTGTTGCTTACGGATTTGTAATAACATTGCTAAGCAAAGGTATACGACGAAAAATTGGACCTTCAACTCCTCAATCCTGATGATGCAGGGGTATTGAATGCCTAAGCCATAAAACTTAGCTATTTCAATCTTACGCATTCAAAATGATATTTAAAAAAATGTAAGGTAAAACATTAGAAAAATGGTTGTATACGGTGGAAAATTGGACCTTCAACTCCTCAATCCTGATGATGCTGGGGTGCTTCAAGCTTAAACTATAGGCGTTAGCTACATGATCGCTACGTATATCTGATAAGATTACTAAGCAAAGATATAAGATGAAAAATTTGACATTCAACTCCTCAACTCTGATGATGCAGGGGTACTTCAGGCTTAAACTATAGGCGTTGGCCATTTGATGCTTATGGGTATGTAATATATTTACAAAGCGAAGACGTATGATAAAAAAGTTGATCTTCAACTCCTCAACCCTGATGATGCAGGGTACTGTAAGCCCAAGCCATAGAAGTTGGGGATCTGTTGCTTACGTGCATGCGATGAGATTACATAGAAAAGATATGACATGATAATTTTGACCTTCAACTCTTCGGCCCTGATGATGCAGGGGTACTTCAGGCTTAAACCATAGGCGTTGGCCATTTGATACTTATGGATATGTAATATATTTACAAAGCAAAGACGTATGATAAGAAAATTGACCTTCAACTCCTCAACCCTGATGATGCAGGGTACTGCAAGTTTAAACCATAAGCATCGGCCATATGGTGCTTACGTATATGTAATGAGATTACTAAGCAAAGATATGACATGATAATTTTGACCTTCAACTCCTCAACCCTGGATAATGCTGGGGTCGTTCAAGTTTAAACCGTAGGCATCGGCCATATTGTGCTTACGTATACATAATGTTGTTGTTCACAATACCAACAATGAGTTTCGGAGAGGATATAATTATGATCAAAAATTCCACTTTGAATACAATTACCTGAAAGATGCAAGAGTCCCGAAGTCGGCGCTCATATAAGATACATTTAGTTTCGTCATGATCCAGCAAAATATGGTGAGCGCCGACTTCGGGACTATGTACTAAGAACTGTGTTTGCTCTAAACCAACATGTATTTAAATTATTTTTTACTTTTATGTGGCATGGAAGTCGGTTGTATTTTTTGTTTAAAATTTTTTTGGTAGAAGCGTGAGGCTAATTGTTATATGACGCAACCGTCGTAGTCCTCGGGAGCAGCAATTCATCTGTGATTGATTTCAGGGAGAACAGTATTATATACTGATAGATGTCCATTGCATATCTATGTACATATATATTTATATAATATCTATTAAAAACAAAGTAATGCAGCGGACGTCAACCCGCGGCCCGCGGGCCGTGTGCGGCCCGCCGACGTCATACTTGCGGCCCGTGAATGTTTTGTAAATTTTCGATATAAATAAAAATGTATCACAGAAATGTATGTACGCCCATAACTTTCATTATAATAACATTTTTTTTTATGGGACATGACCGTATGTATAATATCACAAGTGTGGTCTTTAGTTTATTTTGCTGCCTCGTGGCCCTTGGCTTACAAAAGGTTGCCAACCACTGTACAAATGTATTGCATATGCATTATACATCTAACACTCATAAATAACAATTTATGCAAGGATTACAGTTTTATTATTAGTATTAGGTTTAAAACGCAGAGCTTTTGTAAAAGTTTGTGGAGATTTCGTAGTTTATAGACCCCACTTTAACAAATCACTTTTAAGTTATAAATGACTTTCATACGGTCATTGTATATTCTATATACGAGATTATATTATTCTGTATAATACGTGAAGCAGAAACATGGGGTACGTTTTTAAGTAAGTTGCCGCGGATGGAGGAGTATGAAATTTTGCACGGTTGTAGTTGACGTAGAGAAGTTGTTAGGTTCAATATCACCACACAAAAATCGAAATAACACATGCATAATAACACATTTATGAAGGTGGTAGAACCAGTGTAGTTCGACCGGGGAAGTACCACCGCCATACCTATTTCTAGCGTGAAGCATTTCTTGCGTTTCGATAGAAGGGTATGGTTGCCGGCACACTTTTACATGAGGCGACCATCATAGTCCTCGGGAGTAGCAACGCATCTGTGTTTGACTTCAGATAGAACCCATGTTCTGTATGATGTTGATTACAGATGTCTTTGAGCGACAGTGACCACTTACCATCACAGCTGGACTGCATGCTCGTTTGCTACTTCAGTCAAATAAAAAAAAAAATCCATCTCTTACTATGAAAATACAGAACTTCAAAAATGCCAGATGTCTTTGTCAAAATACCCGTTATTGCTTTTAAATGCAGCTTAATTAATGAATCTCTTTTTACCTTTAACGTTCAAAATAACTTGAAAATTATTACAACTTATTCAAATTAGAGAAATATTGGTGCCACTTTGGAGAATATGAAGTTAGTTTTTTAATTTAAATTACGGTCGAATTTCGACCTTTGCGACTTCTACCTTATTAACAAATAAGGTAGAAATAAGCACGACGGTGATGTTTTAGAAATTCAACCATAAAGGCTTCCAAACTCACGCTTTTTGTAAATAAAATAAAATATACTCTTCATTTGCATGCGTACTTTCGTATAAATGTCATGTTATACGCATTATCGATTTAATACTTCATATTACACGCATCATGGGGACGACCGCAAAATGGGCGTACGACCGTTGCTGTACAAAACGGCTTTATTAAATTTTATATGAATTATTCATTTAAAGACCGACGTGACCACACGAGCACATTGCCTTGTCAACGTGGAATATTTATATGAAATATATGTAGCATATAAATTACGAGTATCGTTCACTGTTAGGTTGTTTAAAAATGATGCCGCAGAATTAATGCAGAGTAATTTTGCTATGTGATAATTTTGTTTTATTTAATGTCACTGCCTATGTCCGATTTTTATCAGTGCATAACAAAGGAAGACGTGCACCATACTTTGCCCTGATGCAATGCGGATTAGTGAATGAGACACTTTACAAGACGATAATTGAAGACCTTTATTCAATCTAATATATAAAATTCTCGTGTCACAGTTTTTGTTGCCTTACTCCTCCGAAACGGCTTGACCGATTTTTACCAAATTTTATATGCGCATTCAATAGGTCTGATAATCGGCAAACATCTATTTTTCATACCCCTTAAGGGTTGTCCACCCTTAACATTTTTTTTTATTTTTTAATATTTATTTATTTATTTATTTATTTATTTTAAGGATCGCCAACGGAAAGTACACGTCACTAAAATTATATAACTAAGGGAATAGAACATATCAGGCGCCTTTCCAATTATAGGCAACCACAACTAACGCTAAATAAGTCAAAACAAATTGAATAAAAGTTTTAAAAGTGATTGGTTGCATGCATTACAACGTCCACAACATAAGATTGTGACTTAACAAAGTTCTTAACTTAAACAAAAAAAGAAAACTAGAAAACGGTAAAAACGGAAGAATATACTAAAACATTACACGATAAAAAAAATATATATGTATAAGAATCGTTTGAGACACTTAAAATATAAAAAATATTAAAATATTAAAATATTAGAGGTCTGATATATATTTAGATATGGTTTTTTTGAACTTATGAAAACTATCGTGCAGTATATCTATCTCCAGGGACCTGGTTACACCATTGTAAAAGCGAGTGACTCTGGACAGGTAAGAATTACTTCCTAAGTTGGTACGGTGTGCTGGGACATGGAACAGCTTGTAGTTTCCTGATCGTGGTAATCTGCTAGGAACGGAAAATTCAATTCTATTCAATAAATATGCACAATCAATTCTATCGTGCAACAATTTGTGCAGAAATAATAGATCGAGTTGTTGTCGTCTCTTATCCAGGCGTACTAATTTAAAGTGTTGACATCTTTTAGCGTAAGAATCGAATTCTCTGTGATTTTTCATGTCATACGCCAGGCTACTCAGAAACCGACGTTGTATCCTCTCAATTTGATTTTTATGTATATCATAAGATGGTTCCCAAACTTGACTACAATATTCCAAAATACTCCTTACTAATGCATTATAAAGAAGTATCTTGGTACTTGGTCGTTTAAAATTTTTGGTGTTACGGATAATAAAGCCAAGGGTCTTAGAAGCTCTCACTACAATGTCCGAAATATGTTCTTTAAAATTAAGCTTACTATCAATAGTAACACCTAGGTCTCGTATACTAAAAACTTTGTTTAATTTTACTGTATTCATTTGATACTCTGTCGATATTGTGTTTACATTACGTGTATAGGTGAGATGAAAGCATTTCTTTATATTTAAAATCATATTATTTCTATTGCACCAGGATAACATGCACCAGGATAATATGGCAAAACAACGTTTGTCGGGACAGCTAGTATTGTCTAAAATTGTCACAAAGTTATTAAAAACATTGTCCTCTCTGGGACCATAGGCTAGACGCTTCGAGCTCGCATTCTAGTCGACCGCGTCCAAAAAGCCCTTTTAGTCCTTTCAGAACAGGCCGGGGACATCGTAGCCTTCTACGACGGTTCTTCTCCTGAAACTGCAGATACGGTACCAATGCACCCGGTGTCGGCGTAAGGCAGTTTGCCCTTTGAAGTACCACGTGTAGTACACCCGGGGAAGTACCACCGCCACACCTATTTCTAGCGTGAAGCAGTTTTTGCTTTTCGATGGAAGGGTGTGGTTGCCGGCACACTTTCATATGAGGCGACCACCATAGTCCTCGGGAGAAGCAACGCAACTGTGATTGACTTCAGATGGAACCCATGTTCCATATGAAGTTGATTACAGATGTCCATGACTCCTTACCATCAGGTGGACTGCATGCTCGTTTGCTACTTAAGTCAGATAAAAAAAAATACATGATCGAAGCCGACGAAGCCACGGGAATAACGCAATATTATAAATATGAAAGTTTTTGAGAATTTATGTATGTTTATTACTCTTTCACGTAAAAATTCGCATTTAGCCAATATATGGCACAGACACAAACGGGATCGGAACGGCCCGAGTCGCGGTATCACGCTAGTATTTTAATAATTTAGTCCTTTAAGTAATAACCTTTAGATTTTCTACATAATCGTGTTCGTCGTTAATTGTTAAACTTTCAACAAATGTGTAGTTACACAAAGGACAAATTCGTTAACAACTCGCTTTTCAATCAAACTTTGATAAAGCCTTTTGCGACTACCAGCGATAAACTTATTCGTTTGATGAATAATTGAAGACTTATTGATATAAACTATTTATTTAGCACTTTTTTTTTCTTTTTGTTCTCGAAGGGAAACCTTCAAAATGTATCCGACGCCGTGGGAGCGACGCGTTATGTGGAACTTTTACCGTACTAAAACCCTCCCGGTGGCCATCCTCGGCGCTTTAAAGAGAACTCCGGGATATCCAAAGGAACGCAACCGGAATCCTCTAAGCGCGTTGCCCCATCGGTCTTCTCCCAGATGGGCGCCTGAATCCACTATTTATTTAACACTAGCTGTGATTGTGATTATATGCCATGTGATAGAACCAGTGTAGTTCAAACGGGGAAGTATCACCGTCACACCTAAAATATTTCTATCTTGAAGCATTTCTTGCGTTTCGATGAAACGGTGTGGTTGCCGGCACACATTTATATGAGGAGACCATCGTAATCCTCAGGAATGGCAACGTATCTGTGATATGTGGTTGCTTACATAATGTCCATGGGCAGCAAGACGGGCAGATAACCACTTACCATCAGGTGGACTGCAAGCTCGTTTGCTACTTAAATCAGATAAATAATAATGTCATTCTGAAATTATTCTCTACTATTCGCTACGTATAAAACAGAAACATATACCTGCTTATATTTTATTCGTCAAAGTTATGAAACTACAAAGAGAACTCATACGCTATAATAATTGGTATTCTGCGAACGACGCGACTGAAAAGGCTTTAATACTCTCCCGAGATTAATTTCAGATTCGATACTTATAAATTAAGAAATTTTAATATTGTGGTTAAATTTTAAAGTCTTTAAAATGTTATGTTACTCTCTTATTTTACGGTTATAAAATAAATTAAAATGTTGCGATCGATGAATATAATATATCGGCTGAATAGATAAAAAAATTGGTTCTAAGATAGTAGAAAATAAACAGTGAATTAGCATATACCCTTAAGCATATCTGAGATCAATCTCAGAAAATGTGCGTTTTTAGTGGGACAAAATCAACACAGAATATACCAGGGGCGCAGTTGGTATTATTAATGAGCTGTAATTTAAATTCCTGTTCTAAAGTGTGTTTACAGTTTTCCATAGGCGGCAGTCGCGAATATTCATTAAGTGGTCTGCATGCTCATGTTTAAAGAATCTTTATTCTCATAAAAAGATTTACATAACTTACATGTGAAAAATACTTAACTAGGAATAACAAAAATGCATTCGCCGATTCATAGAAAAAATAATACTCATCCAACGCATTCAATCTTTTAATAGTGCGTGGTTTGATTTAATAAATTCAGCTAATTTGATCTTGAATGCATTGAATATGCATATGCCTATGTTTAATAGGTGGTTTCAACCATGGTTTTAATTGTAAAGGAAATGTTCTAGAGATAAATAAATATTTTTGTATTTTTTTTTTAATGAGTGTACACTTTTTAATGCCGCTTATTATAAATTTGTGCTCCGTCAACAGTGACTGTTTTCTTTCCGTAATTAGTTCGGGCTTTGGCACCACAAGCAGTTCAATTGCTGCTTTTCAATAAATATAAACTAAATACGTATAACCTTCATACGAAGCCATGGGCAGAAAGCATAGAACTGGTATTTTGACATTTGAAGGAACAGAGTATGCTTCCTTAGTCACAGAAATTTCATCACCATTTAACTGAGTTGTGGCTTGGGAAAATATTTTATGAAAGACCCATTCAATTCATGTAGGACAAGCACTTACGGATATTAATTTTACGCCAAACAACTTTTTGGATACAAATCTACGTCCAAAGCCAAAAATAGTCTCAATTTTTTTATGGTCTGATTGAGGCAACCAACGAGAATGCAGTCCACCTGATAGTAAGTGGTCAGTACCCGTTATGAATATCTGAAAGACACGCTATATAGAACAGGTCTTTTTTCTTAAGTAAATCACAGTTTTTTTTTTATTTGACTAAAGTAGTAAACGTTGTTAATTATATTAAATTCCTTCTTTTCTGATTCTGTCAATAATTGCATATTTCAGTAATTTCAGTCTTTCGTCCATTTATTTATTCATTTATTTCCATGACAGTGTGCGTGCGTTTAAATGTATAAAACAAGTAATCATATATCCTAGTGGGTGTTATTCAACCTCATAATCGGGGGTCCGATTATGAGTCCGATTCAAATCCAAGGCTCACCAAAATTTATCAAAATAATATACATACATAAGAATATTAATCATTATCTATTATGTTAAGACCACATATGAGTAAACGTACCGAGAGTTCCTGAAAATAGGTTCTCAAATGTCTATAACCTCTACCTCTACTATGAAGGTGATAGAACCAGAGCGGGGAAGTACCACCGTCACACCGGCACACTTATATATGAGGCAACCATCTTGGTCCTGGGAGTAGCAAAGCATCTGTGACTGACTTCAGATAGAACCCATGTTCTGTATGAAGTTGATTACAGATATCCTTGGGCGACTGTGACGACTTACCATCAAGTGGACTGAATGCTCGTTTGCTATTTCAATTAGATAAAAAAACAAACCGCACTTGGACAACGCCTAAGACTATGCTCCTTTTTCCGAGAGGGCACCTACACCCATCATTGGGACCGTAATTAGTTTACGAGGAAACCATACAATTACTTTTTATTTCCAGCTTGAAATCACTTAGAAATAAAGTGTGAAAGCCGTTAAGTCCATTAAACCGTTAGATCTTAGAGTAAGTCTGCGGTCTAGACTATTGCCGTTAATTGCTTATACAAACTTTGAGCTACACTGGTATTTATAAGATTACATCGGTTAACAAGATTAGCTTCTTAGCTTTATTCATTTAATGAAAGGTTAGCTTACTTGGAACTTCGTAACGAAATCTTGATTTGTTTTACCTCGGTATTTTTTGTAGGTAGAATCTATTGTAGATTTCTAGGCACTACTGTGAACTATTTCTACGTATAACGTGACCACAACAATTAGGCGCATGAAACAAAAGCGGTTCTGTACCCCGCACCTCGCTTCTGACCCCGCGCATCCCCTAGTGACGTGCATTCGTGTATCGTCTGTGTTTACGTTAGCCAGCACGTGCTTAAGTTGCGCTTTGAGATTATATAATTTCGACTCGTTGTTATCTGTTTTTCGTTATAATTTTAGTCTAGTAAGTGATTATTGAATTTTTCAAGTTATTTGTTAGTTTATTTAAAGTTATTAAATTATTTGATTACTCGTCAATAAACCTCAAAATGAATAGTAAAAAGACTATTTGTAGAAGAAAAAGGACTCTTATATTAATAAAAAAAAATGTGTGCGTGTACTAGCGTACACTCGTAAGAAGTGAAACTTCTTTATAACGTTATTTTTCAAAAAATAATTTACTATATGCAACTTTACAGAAATTGGTTAAATAAAGTTAAATTAGATAAAGTATAATAAAAGGCTTTTATTAAACTTTATCTAATAATCTAATCTATAATAATCTATCTAATACCACGCGTGGTAGGGATAAGAAAAAGATGGCGCGTAACGGAAAAAAAAAGATGGCGCGTAACAGAAAAAGATGGCGCGTAACGAAAAAAAAAAATGGCGCGTAACAGAAAAAGATGGCGCGTAACGAAAAAATGTTACACTAAATTTTTTTCCAACCCCGATAAAGAAGTTTCATTTCAAAAATATATTTTTAGTTTAGGCGGTGCTATAGTTCGTTTGACGGAAGTGTCACAAATAAATATATCTCACACGTATCTCAGGCGATCAAAGTTTAATGTTGAAAAACTTGATTGAGTGCTATTTTTGTACGAAATCCAAGGATTTATCGGGCATGTAGTCCACCTGATTGTGGAATTAGGGTTAGCAAAGTATCTGTGATTAACCTCAAGCCGGTGGACGGCAGTTGTCGCTTACCAACTGGTTGACTGCATGCTTGTTTGCTGCTTTAAATTCATACAAAATTGTAATCGGGATTTATAAAAGTTATCCATGACTTTCGAAGGAACCACGAAGGAATCAATTGCTTTCAATATTTTTTTAAGTAAATAACTTCAATGTTATTTTGAGCGAAAACAACATTTATCTCAATTGATTTATATTGAGCAGTGGTAGCCTAATGGTTGAAATTCGGTTTCGCAATGGAGGATTCCAGGTTCAAATCTGTTCACAGATTTTTATAAAATTATTTGCGTAATATTAATTAGTTATTGGTAAAGGAAAACATCGTTAGGAACCTAAAAATTCTTTAAAAAGGACTGAAAGGTGTATGAATTAGTACAATTAGTACAAAGCCAGCGCGGTGGAATATGGTCTAACTCTCCCTTATTTTGAAAGAAGACCCGAATCCAGCAATGGAACAATAATGGGTTGAGAACGATCAGTATTGTTGTTATAAATAGTGCTTTATTAATATTCCTTGAAAGATTTTACTTAACTTAAAAACAATTACAATATTTAATTAACTTTCTTAGTAAAAGTTGGTACCGCAAGATTTTAAATAACGACTGTCTAAGCCGTTTCGATCTACTTCTAAAACTATAGGGTAATTACTTTGTACCCAATTTATTGTAAGATTAGCATTACTTTACGGGATTATGTGCCAAAATTGCTAGCCGTATTTTTATAATATTAAAGTAGCAGTGTTCACCAGATGGCATAGATAGTGTAGTTTAACCGGGGAGGCAGGCAGTTCCTGCATTTCAATGGAAGAGCGGTTGGCGGCACTCATTTACATGAGGCGACCATCATAGTCCTTGGGAGTGGCAACGCATCTATGAATGACTTCAGGTAAAACCCATGTTCTATATAAAATTGCCTACCATGGCTGTGAGCGGTGTTGACAATTATCATCAGGTGGACATGCTCGTTTGTTACATCAATCTCATAAAATAAAGATTTATATGGCTGAGAATATTTAATCTCAAAATCTATCATTGCAGTACCCTTAAAGGTTACTTTTGGACATAGGTTTCCTTTAATTGCGGTTATTGCCAACAGCCACCCCATGCCATGCGTGTTGGTGACCGCAGTATGTACTGATGTTACATAGGGTGAAACCTACTTGCTAGACTCTGTGTCTCACTGATTTCTGACAAAATCCACGACAAGACAGGGAATGATTATATGATATAGAATGATACTATATAATATGCACAAGAAGAGAAAGAGAGGTACTATTTAAGAAAAAAAGAGATACTACATGACATATCTTTTAAAATTTTAAACAATACAATTGATAATCCCACCACTTTGTCTCGCCTCTCGCTGTTTGTCCCGGAGCGGTTGGCTCAGCGGCGCCCGCGGGCCGTGTTCGCGACGCCGCCGGCGCGGCATGCCCCCACGACTCGAGCTATACGATTGCTCAACATTTCGATTGCTCAGGAACCGGATATCGATGTTTTCCATATGTTATTTAAAGATTTTTGCAGTTCTGTCAGAATTGTATACAGTTTTGCCTAATTTTATATTGTTTTTACTATAACAAAAATATATTTTGTTGTTATTCATATTAGCTTGTAGTGCGCATTGGCTTTGCTGTAAGCACAACAAGCGATTGCTTTAAAATAAATAAATAAATATCAAAAAAGTTTAATTTAACTAAATCGAAATATTAAAAAATTGTAAACCGTACAAAGAGACGTATTTACAACATACTTTGCATACTGAAATACGTTTAAGAAAAAGGAGAGTTTTATTTTACTTGAGCTCCTTTTATGCGATAAAGCAAGTGTGTTTCTGCAAGCTCCACTGTGGAGCATTGTTCAGAGGGCTCATTAAAATTTTTAATATTCATTCCTCTTGTTTCAGTTAAAATGTAGATATGCTTTTTCATTCCAAGTATATTCTGCTTATTAACATACAAGCTCCATTATTTTCTGTTTCAATGATACTAACTGAAAAACATGATTATTTCAATGTATTATGTCTTTATCAGTATAAAGACATAAACAAGATTAAAACCCAAAATCCATACTAATATTATGAACGTGTGTTTGTTTGTTCCTCTTTCACGTCGCCACATAGCTATTGTATGATATGGTTTATATGCTGGGAAATAGGAGGGCGGAGAGTAACGTAGGCTATTTTTAACGCGTTCTCTCATTCCCATGAGAATATTGATGTTTTGCTAGTCGATACATATTTAGTAGTTCCAGACGTAGTTAATAGATGGCATTCTGAATCCGCTATCAAATACTAATGTTAATTCCCTTTGACCGTGCGAGAGAAGCTAGTAAATGTATTAATTTTCTATTTTTTATGAATCTGATTCTTTTTATTTATAACTAGTTGACCTGGTGAACTTCGTTTGACTGGTGACTTTATTTTATACTATGTAGTATTCATAAAGTAGCAAACAGGCGTACAGTATACCTGTTGGTAAATGGTAATTGACACCAATGAACATCTATAAATAACTTTATGCAGTACAGAAGTTTGATCTAAAGCCTATTAAAATAGGTTACTACTCTGGAGGGCTAAAATGGTTGTTTTATGGTAAGTAGGTATGGTAGAACCAGAGTAGTTCGCCCGGGGAAGCCACACCTATTTTTTCATTATATTTTCCAACCACCTATTATATTAACGTGAAGCATTTCTTGCGTTTCGATGGAAGGGTGTGGTTGCCGCACACTTTATATGAGGCGACCATCATAGTCCTCGGGAGTAGCGTCAATCTGTGATAAACTTCAGATAGAACCCCGTTTTCTGTATGAAGTTGCTTACAGATGTCCACTGTAGCACAGACAGCAGTGACCACTTACCATCAGGTGGACAGCATGCTCGTTTGCTACTTCAATCTTATAATAAAAAAACCAGTATAACTCTTCCAAGAACCGCTCTAAATAGGTGTGACGGTGATACCGCCACATATATTTTTAGCCCGAAGCTTGTCAACTATTTCAACCGTGAAGAATTGCGTCGTCGAAGGGTGTGAATAACGGTTCAGTTTCATAGTACAAGACAATATTAGTTCTCAGGAGATATAACGTAACGCATAAGTAGAACCTATTATATAGCTAGCTAGTTTTAGGCCCCTAACACATGACGTATTTTAAACGTGCAGACGACGCGCGTTTCAGGTACGCGCGTTTTCTGCGCCGTAGATGCCGATTTCTACGTTTTTACAGATTCGCCAAACGCGATACAAACGCGCGTGTGAACCGCTTTCGTTCTCGTTTCGAATCTTGTTTGATGTGACGACATTCGATACATTTAGATTTTTTCCAATCTTATGTATGTATGTTTATGTATATCTGTATCGCTATATTACGCACCGTAGACGCACTTTTCACGATTACCCGTGTGCTTAAGTTACAAGGTTGTGTTCAAGTCTCGTTTGAAGCGCGTAGACGTGCGTTACCAGCGCGTCGTCTGCGCGTTGAAAATACGCCATGTGATAGGGGCCTTATTATCAGATTGAAGTAGTAAACGAGCGTGCATGCAACCTAATGGTAACTGACCCGCCTGCTTATGCCCTTGGACTTCTGTACGAAAGTCATATATTTAGAACAGAGATTCTATCAGAAGGCAATCACAGATGCGATCATTTGATGACCCGCGTGGCGGAGCGGTTACCACACCGGACTGACGTGCAATCGGTCCCGTGTTTGATTCCAGGACAGGTATCTGGATGATGAGTTTAGATTCATGTTCTGGGTCTGGGTGTTAGTGTGTTCATCTTGGGAGTGTCCATGGTACCCACGACATAGGAGAAAATCTTAGTGTGGGGCTATGAGTGTAGAAAGCGTGTGTGTGAAAGTGTGTTGTTATCTCAAGGACTAAGATGATAGCCTGTTTGAAGTGTGCAGGTAGCCAAAAGATTTCATTACGGTTACATTGCGTCAATGAGCGCCAGAAATGAAATAAGCTTATAAGGGAGAAGACTGATCAGGGGCATCACGATACTCAGCAATGAGTGAACGACTCAAGGAAGAGGAGGATCCAAAAGATGTTCATGGGTGGCAGTGACAATTTGCACAAAAAAGGCATGTTCGCGGCTTTAACCTTCTTAGAAACACTTGGCCGGTGTGGTGGCCTTAGAAAAACGTGCGGTTAGTTGAGTACGAGTTAATTTAAGCTAAGGTAGCGAATTTAAACAAAATTTCACCAACACTTGCCGAAAACACATTAATATGCGTCAGGGAAAAGCCCTGGGCTCAGGGACATATGTACCCAGCACCCCTAGAGCAGCCACAATAAATCAACTTCCAGAGATAATATCTACGTACATATAAATAAAATTGGTCTGTCTGTGATTTTGTAAGTATTTTCAAACTTAGTTTCGTAAACTTTTGAATCAGAACTAGGTAAGTTCTTGACAAGATTTTTATTGAGAATCGAGATTGTAAGTTTGTAGGGCAATGGAATGAGGTAATAAATAAAACTTTTTATTTGGAGCAAAGTAAAGTACTAAATTATTTATACTTTTTCATCCATTAGGTTTAGCTTCTTTGGTTATATTTTTTTAATTTATCGGAAGAAACAAACGAGCATGCAGTCCACATTTTTAAATCAGATAAAAAAGGGAGCTCTAGTGTATATCTAAATGTAGGGATGGAATCGTAATCAATGATCGTTTTGGGCACGTTACCCCAAAACGATATTTGATTTGTCGTCGTCCACCCATTATTGTCCCACTGCTGGGCACGGGTTTTCTCTCAGTATGGGAGAGTTTAGGCCATAGGCCACCGCGCTGGCCAAGTGCGAATTGGTGGACTTCACACACCTCCGAGAACTTTTTTTTTTTTAAAGAACTCTCGGGTGTGTAGGTTTCCTCACGATGTTTTCCTTCACCGAAAAGCAGTGATAATTAATTTATAATACGCACATGAATCAGTGGTGCGTGCCTGGGTTTGAACCTCGGACCTCCCGATCGAGAGGGCAACTTTCAACCATTAGGCTATCACTGCTCTTATTTGATTAATACTTGATTAATCATTGATAATCATTGATAAGGTCATCATGATGACGATGATATGATCATTGATTAAGTCGTACTAAGCGCTGATTTTACTATTTATCTTCCGTTGATATATTCTGATCTTTAAATCAAATTATATTTATAGAAACATATTACCCTTTTCGTAAAAGAAAAATACGCTCGCAAAAATCTGTGCCATTCATGAAAACGGGTATAAGTCTAATTCTTCCGAAATTGACTGTTTATACTTAAATTAGTTTTACTAAAACTAGTTACCTGTAGCAACGGTCGAAATTCGACTGTAATTTAAAATAAAAAAACTAAGCTTCATATTGTCCAAAGTAGCACCAAAATTTCTCTAATTTATTTATTTATTTATTTAAAATGATCACCAACATAATGTACACCAAATTAGGCCAAACAACATAAATTATAGATAAAAGAACATAAGTGGCATTACAATTATAGGTGAAGACAGATAGCGTAGGACAATAGCAAATAATACAAAGAAATAAAATAATAGTCAGAGCATTAATTCGAAAAAGAAATTACAAATACTTCAAAAACTCAAGTAATAATAATATTAATGTCAAAAAAAAAGATAAGAGGTACAATAAAATACAATTATAACAATAAAGTAAAATTTAAATAAATTGTAATAGTTTTCAAGTTATTTTGAATGCACGCATTAAAGGTAAAAAGAGGAGTATTAACTAAGCTGCATTTAAAAGCAATAGCGGATATTTTAACAAAGATCTGTCATTTTTGACGTTTTGTGTTTTCACAGTAAGACATTGAATGTTCTATTACTTTTAATAAGTATGTGATTGTATCAAATGCAAGTTAGTGTGTGTAATGTGTGTTTAGTTGATTTTGTGTATGATTTATGCATTATTTGAAAAAATAACAGCATTGCACAATCCTTCTCTACATCAACTATTACCGCGCGTAATTTCATATTCCTTCGCCTAGGGCAAGTATCTTTAAAACGGATCACAAGTTTTTGCTTCATGTATTAATATATAGATGTGACATATTGATAAATTTTACTATTAGTAAAAAAGACCTATCAATAGATGATACCGTGTAACAAAAACAGAAATCTGTCGTCCAATATTCGTCTTTAAAAAAATGTAAGTAGAAATCTCTGTTTCTCTGTCAATTTAGGAGTCAATTTGCAAAAATCAGGTTTACAACCGTTTTCACTAGCTCAAAATAACCTCGGACATGTTGATAATAAATGGCCTAGATTTTTGCAAAACTTACATAAATGTGTGTATTTAAGCAATCGTCGTCAACCCATTATTGTCCCACTGCTGGGCACGGGTGTTCTCTCAGTATGAGAGAGTTTAGGCCATAGTCCACCGCGCTGGCCAAGTGCGAATTGGTAGACTTAACACACCTCTGAGAACTTTTTTTTTTTTTAAAGAACTCTCGGGTGTGTAGGTTTCCTCGCGATGTTTTCCTTCACCGAAAAGTAGTGATAATTAATTTATAATACGCACATGAATCAATGGTGCGTGCCTGGGTTTGAACCTCGGACCTCCCGATCGAGCGGGCAAATTTCAACCATTAGGCTATCAGAGCTTCGTGCTGATAACGCGAATTTAAGCAATATCGTGTGTTTATCCAATAAACATACTTTGGAGGACTACACTGTTAAGACTGATTTCAGTAAAATTGATCAATAGATGATACAAAACAGATTTGTTACGAAAAAGTGACAGTTTAAAAAAAACAAAAATCTATCGCCAAATGTTTGTAGAATTCTCCGTTTCTCCTAACAATTTTGGGAGTCAATTTACAAAAAACAGATTTACAACCGTTTTCACTAGGGGCTCAAAATAGTCTCGGACATTGAGTTGATAATAAATGGCCTAGCAATGATAGGCATATTTGAACCAGCCGCTTGACACGAATCCCGGAAGACGTCGTGATGACGCGGCATTGCTTCCGAGCGGTTTGAAAGTAGCTTTTCATGATTTCTTTCCATTCACTCGATGGGTTTGAGGGGCATCTAAGTTGCTGAGATTTGTGCAAAACTTGCATAAATGTATGTATTTAAGCAATATTATGTGTTTATCCAATAAACATATTTTGGGGGACTATACTGTTAAGACTGATTTCATCCAAATTGATCAATAGTTGATACAAATAGACATGTCGCAAAACAGTGACAGTTTTACAAAAACAAAAATCTATCGCCAAATGTTTGTAGAATTCTCTATTTTTCATAACATTTTTGGGAATCAATTTGCTAAAAAAAGATTTACAACCGTTTTCACTAGGGGCTCAACGGTTTTGGGCGCAAAATAGCCTCGAACATTGAGTTGATAATAAATGGCCTAGCAATGATAGGCATATTTGAACGAACCGCTTGACACGAATCCCGGAAGACGTCGTGATGACGCGGCATTGCTTCCGAGCGGTTTGAAAGTAGCTTTTCATGATTTCTTTCCATTCACTCGATGGTTTAAAGGAGTGTCTGAGTAGCTGAGATTTTTGCAAAACTTGCATGTATTTAAGCAATATTATGTGTTTATGCAATAAACATACTTTGAGGGACTATACTGTTATGACTGATTTCAGTAAAATTGATCAATAGATGATACAAAACAGAGTTGTTACGAAAAAGTGACATTGTTACAAAAACAAAAATCTATCGCCAAATGTTTGTAGAATTCTCTATTTTTCATAACAATTTTGGGAGTCAATTTGCAAAAATCTGGTTTACACCGGTTTTGGGCGCAAAATAGCCTCGGACATTGAGTTGATAATAAATGGCCTAGCAATGATAGGCATATTTGAACCAGCCGCTTGACACGAATCCCGGAAGACGTCGTGATGACGCGGCATTGCTTCCGAGTGGTTTGAAAGTAGCTTAACATGATTTCTTTCCATTCACTCGATGGTTTAAAGGAGTGTCTGAGTAGCTGAGATTTTTGCAAAACTTGCATAAATGTGTGAATTTATGTGTATTTAAGCACCACCACCAATATCCACCAATTCGCACTTGGCCAGCGCGGTGGACAATGGCCTAAAACTATCTCAATCTGAGAGAAAAACCGTGCCCAGCAGTGGGACAATAATGGGTTGACGATTTATAGCTTTGAATAATTCTACAAAATTATCATTGTTTAAAAATCGCTCATACATTGCAAGTACATTGCATACTTAGTTTTTAATCTCGGCCATTCGCAACCCACTTTGAAATAATGGAGATACAATAAAATCATACTAAAGGTACTGGAACAATGAAAAAATCCTATTAGAATTTATTTCGGTTTAAAGATTCTTTATTTCTCATAAGACATACGTTACAGTAAATGTCACTTAAAATGAGAAACTTAACTAACTTAAAATAAACATATTTATATTTTGATTCGGCTAAATTATTGTTTTTCAGTGCAAGATTGAGGGTACATGTCTGTGCGAGCGCGCGCGCGCGTGTGTGTGTTCGCGTGTTTTACTGATTAATAATTATTACAATATTATAATAATAAAGAAAATATTACAAGAATATTATAATAACAAAGAACCCATGTCCCATGCATGTTAATTTACCTATTCAATTGTTTTAGTAAATATTCCTTTAGAAGGCATTTGAACTTAGCAAAAGTGATTACACTGGTTATTTTTTCTGGCAACTCATTATACATTTAAGTAAAACTTCTTTAAAGAAAGTGTAATATTACTAGAACTTACCCTTAGAGTGCAGTGCTCCTGCATCTTATTCTTCTCTTCTTTATAAAAATGATTGTTTGTCTGTATGTCCTCTATAGAATCGTAAACTATTCATTTGATCATGTGATGATCTTTAGCAAAGTTGTTGTTCATGAGCTCGCGAAGGTTTCTAGTATATTTTTTGTGATGGGGCAACGCGCGCAGGGTACAGCTAGTATTGTATAAAATGTGTAATTACCTGAAAAGATAAGAAGTGTGTATAAATATACCTTGAAATAGAAATAATTTGAATGTTAGAAAATTTCAGGCAAATACTTTTATAAGGAGTAAACTTTTATGACATTTTTAGATGCTCTTATTCTAGTTTGAAGTGTGTAGATCCAACTCTACACTGTACTAGTAAGTTATATTTATTCTTCGAGAGCTGCTGTAATGGCACACTATGTGACTTGAGGGCTTTTTTTTTGTTTTCGAGGGGGAAACCTTCAAAAGGTACCCGACGCCGTGGGAGCGACGCAGGGTTATGTGGGACTTTTACCGCACTAAAACCCCCCCGGTGGCCGTCCTCGGCGCTATAAAGAGGACTCCGGGAACTCGGTCTGACCGCAACCGGAATCCTCTGAGCGCGTTGACCCATCGGGCTCCTCCCAGATGGGTTGCTGGGCCCACCGCCCCGTCTAGTCTTTACGACGGTATGCGACCACATATACCGCCGTCCTTCTCGGGATCGCCTGACCGAACGGTTCGAGCTCCCACTCTAAACGTCCAAAAGGGAGGAAGTTCTCAATTCGTCTGTATTTTTTTAAGCTATTGCATAGCTTTTATCGCGGGTTCGAGCGCGGCGACCGAATCAAGAAATTCCTTAACGAAAAAACCTAACACCCCCCTCCGCCTACCATGTAGCTCGGCCAAGCGTTCGCTTAACGTAAATGTATATGGTAGGACAGTACGAAGCTAGCACGGATCGAGACGAGCTGCTCGGAAATAGCACGAATATTCACTCGTCATTAGCAGCGTTTAGTCAACTTGTGCAATTTTCGCTGCGCTTTGCATCGAAATTTCATGGCCTTATATGTTTTTTTAAGATAACAGTAGAAAACAAATATGCAGTCCACCTTATGGTAAGTGGTTATTGCCACCCATGGACATCTGTAACCAACTTCATATTGAACATAGATTCCGTGTGTAGTCACTTACAGATGCGTTGATATATCCGAGGACCATGATGATCGCCTCATATAAAAGTGTGCTGGCAACCACACCCTTCCATCGAAATGCAAGAATTGCTTCACACTAGAAATAGGTATGGCGGTGGTACGTCCCCGGTCGAACTACATTGGTTTTACAACCTGTAAAAAAATAAAGTTGTTTACAGTCACTCACAGATGCGTTACTACTCCCTACCGCTAAGATGATCGTCTCTTTTAAAAGTGAACCGGCAACCACACCCTTCCACCATAATGCAAGAACTGTTTGACGCTAGAAATAAGTGTAGCGGTGGTGCCTCCCCACTTAACTCGTTCTTTCCTCTACAAATAACTTTGAAATAAACAAATTTACGTAATAACTCCAAAGCCACATAACTAAATTGCTAAACATTTAAGTGAAGTAAGTATACATGAAAGTAAATACTTTCTACATACAAACATTATATAACGAGAAGTAAATTTTCTAAACCTACAGTACAAAGTTACCGTTGAAAAGGACTTTACTCAACAAAATTATATTATTGTGACTAGAAAATGTTATTACGTGTGCTTTATTTATATACATACTAGCTGTTTTCCGTGGATTTGCCCGGTTTTAAAAGTAACGTGACATACATTTTTTTTCATAGAGCGCTTACAGCAGCGACGATTTTTTAAAATTCTTGATATGTTTTCTGTCTGTTCCTTTTTTTTTTAAGTGGGTAATCCTCATGGATACCCAGCCGCCCAGGGCAGCAGCTGGGTTATACCGAACTCTTATCGTCTAAACCCCCACTGTGTTTTCTCCTCGCATCGTATGGCGGGAACACGGGCGCGCTTTCACATTCCTCCGTGAACCCCTCGGCGCCTGGTCGCTTCCGCAACCCCCCCGCGTCGAGCATGGATCTCCCCTCCAACAGGAAGGTGCGCTAGAAAACACAAAGGCGCGCCTTAGCCCCGAGACCGACACCCAGGAGCCGTGGGTATGGGCAAGCCGACACCCGCAAAGCCACCGACCTCCCACACCCAGCGGCGGATCCGATCCCTGGTTCCGTCGTAAACCACCAAACGGCCGCAGAGGACATGGAGGACGGCAGCGAAACACCGCATCTCCACTTCCTCTGTGACCCAACGCCAACGCATCTGACGGTGCGCCCCCGTTTGGTCGCGCGAAACAGGGTGCACGGTAACGACACACCGAGACACATCTCCTCCCGCGACCCCTCCTAGCTGCGGAGGACAGAAAACACCTTCCCCCGCAGTCCCCTCGGATGCATCCGGAGCGGGCCCTCAGCCAAGCCTGCTCCCCGTTCCCTCCCTGGGATCCCTCTTGGCTTCACAGCAGCGCCCCAAGCCACGGTTAATGAGCCCCCTCACCACCATAAGGTGGAGATCCCTTCTTCCCTTGTCTGTTCCTTCCTCAACACATTCCTGCCCTATTGCTGGACCAGTCTTTTCTCAGATTTAGAGAGTTTTAAGCCATAATCCAGCAAACGGGTTAAGTGCGAATTAGAAAATTATTTTTTAAATCTTCCGTTATTTGTTAACATGGTTTTCTAGTTACGTTCCTGACGCGTCCTTTGAAACTGACGCTGTTGACATTGTTTATTTTATTAATAGTATTGTTAATAATTAGTGGTCTATTTTTTAATATTTTTATTTATTTATTTATTTATTTATTTATTAACATTCTTACATGCTTAGGCAAACCTTACAGCTTTAATGCAATTTATTTGCCCCGCTTCGCAAAACAATCATATGCTGTCCCGCAAGAGCTGTTCTTGGAGTCCAAAAAACGTCTATTATTTGGTTATCTATAAAATCTCACACTCTTTCGAGCGTGCAGTATTTGTAAAAAGATATTTGAAGTTGTTAATCCATATATTAATATATACATCATATGCGTTGAGGATGAAAAAAAGATCATAACTAAAGATGATTCAGTCATGAAAAGAGAGAGAAGTCTATCAAAACGCACTGGGTCGGGGAGACAGACCTAAAAGTGGACGATGATTTAGAATAAGTGGGTTTCGGAATAATATTAAACTAGTTCCAGACACTGTCACCGTACTTGAACTATAAAAGTTTCAGACCGTCTACAATCAGTCTACCACGTAGGTACCTAGCACAATACGCTATGTAAATCTCATTAAAACTTCTGTAGGGTTCTTCATCAACATACTGGAGCACGCTTGAAACTAAGAGATTCGTCCTACAACGAGCGAGTTTAAGGCGAACGAATTGCTTTTAGGTTAAAATCTAGTTGCTTTATGATTCAATGGTTATGTTATACAAATTTATGAAGTTGGAACACTTTGCCGTTCGACACTGTTGGCATTACCACCTTACGTATTAAGTTATTGCATAGCTTTTATCGCGGGCTTTGAGCGCAGCGACCAAATCAAAAATTCTATAACGGAAAAACCTAACACCCCCACTCCGCCTACCGTGTAGCGCGGCCGTGCGTTTGCTTAACGTGTATGTATATGGTACGACAGTACGAAGCTCGCACGGATCAAGACGAGCAGCTCGGAAATCGGACGAAGATGGCTTACATCTGTCAGTGTGAAAGTATATAGTATCAAAAAAAAAGCGTCTTAAATAAATAATTTTAATTGCATAAGTTGATAAAAAAACTATGCAATAGCTTTACCGCGGCAGTCCCCGAGTGCCGCGCGCTTTTTCTCCTTTTTTCTTTTTAGAGTATTTCTCTTTGTATGTAGGTACCCATAGCACCCACGACACAGGAGAAAACTTTAGTATGAGGCTATGAGTGTAGAAAGAGCTTTTATAGCGTGATTAAAGCAATAAACGAGCTTGCTATTCACCTAGTAGTGGACACTATAGCACAAAGACATGCTACCAATTTTAAACAGAACAAGGTGTACCTATAGCTGTTCAGATGCGTGACCACTCATCTCGACTAGTCGCTTCACATATATGCAAGTCAGTAATTTAACAGGTGGTAGAACCAGTGTAGTTCGACCATGGAAGTACCACCGCCATACCTATTTGAAGCAAGGAACCAGCGTGAAGCATTCCTTGCGTTTCGATGGAAGGGGTTGCCGGCACACTTTTATATGAGGCTATCATCATAGTCCTTGGAAGCAGCAACGCATTTGTAATCGCCTTCAGATAGAACCCATGTTCCACATGAAGTTGCTTACAGATGTCCATGGGCAGCAGTGACCACTTACCATCAGGTAGACTACATGCTCGTTTGCTACTTCAATCAGTTATAAAAAAGATAGCATCCACACTTTTCCATCGAAACGCAAAAACTGTTGCGAATGTTGCGATAGAAAAAGATGAGCAAAGGTACCTTGTTCGAACCATAGTTGTTCCGTCACTCTTCAAAACAAAGGAAAAACATAATACGTCTATAGATGTAATACAGCCCTCCCTTCGTATTACTTAGACTGACATAATCTGGCAAAACTACTGGAATCTCGTTGGCAGCGATAATACAATTCTTATAAAGAAAAGGAAAATCTTTAGCAAATAATCCTAAGTCCCCAGATAAACGTGAAGAAATTATTTAATTTCCGTGAGTGGTCGCCCTTTAGATTTTCGAAGATTATACCCGAGACGGAGAATGTACGTGATTACTTAATTACTTCCTTGGTTGATTGCTTCGATATCATTAATCTATATTTTACGTTTGTTTGAGTATTAGATGAAGTGTTTTTGTTGGTACTAATGTAGGTTACCGGCTAACAAAAATAAAAGGAGATTGTCTAGAACAGTGGTTCTCAAACTTTTTGAATGACGGAACCCTTTTGGGAAGCAAAATACTTGATGGAACCCTAAAATAAAACAATTGTTTTTATAAGTGTATTTTTTATTAATCAGCATAATAAAAGTACAATGTAACAGTTACTAATTATTATTTAATTCACCACTTGGCAAGGACAATAATGGAAAACACGAAAAAAGAAAAAAAAAATTTAAACAAAAAATACAACCGACTTCCATGCCACATAAAAGTAAAAAATAATTTAAATACATGTTGGTTTAGAGCAAACACAGTACTTAGTACATAGTCCCGAAGTCGGCGCTCATATAAGATACATGTAGTTTCGTCATGATCCAGCAAAATATGGTGAGCGCCGACTTCGAAACTATGTACTAAGTACTGTGTTTGCTCTAAACCAACATGTATTTAAATTATTTTTTACTTTTATGTGGCATGGAAGTCGGTTGTATTTTTTGTTTAAAAATTTTTTTTTCACGCTTTTCAGTCACGATAAAATCAGTTATGGCTGTTGCTAGTCGTCCGCTAACCGGATCAATAAAATTAATTATTCGTCCGATTTTCGGATGAATAAAATTATGTGCTGACGTCATCATCTAAAAATAGACTTCTTTGACACAACCGGTCGGGGGCGCTACCGCGCCCCCTCCCTTAGATTCTGAATTAGAAAAATCTGTTCGAACCTAACCTAACCGAATAAAACAACTTTTTCTGAGTAAACATTTATTTAAGGAATAGACCTATAATTATCAATATTTAAAGTAGAAAAAGTAATATAAACCTTATAACTAAGAGTATAATTCAACTGATACTGATAAAAATAATTTTGACTACCTATCCTTAGTTGGAAAACCAATACCATCAAAACCAATTTAAGTTCGGGCAGCATGGTCGTTATTCACTACATCAGGTGTACCCATAGCTTTACACAATTTATTAATCTCAGTAATATGATTTAACTCACCAGTTTCAATACGTTTTTTATTACGAGGATAATAAGTATGTTTAATATACAGACCATTTTTATTACGAATTTACCGTTTAGCGGACGATTAATTTATTTTATTCATCCGATTACCGGACGACTAGACACTTCGATCAGTTATACGAGACCGTGTAATACATAGTATCCATAAGACTGCATAGTGCATACATAAATGGAAACGGTAATTTAAAATCAACCTTAAATGACAAGTCAAACAAAAGCCTAAGCGATATCTTACATTACTGTCACAGTGCATGTGAACTGAGCGCAACCACTCGCAGGGCGCAGCCGCGCCCTGCTAGCTTAGTTTCTATATTTTCTTTTAAGTTCCAACCTAACCTAACCCATCCTATGTAAAAAGGTTGGCAGTACTCCTGCATCGTCCAGGTAATTGTATTCAAAGTGGAATTTGTGATCATAATTATGTCCTTTCCGGAACTCATTGTTTGCATTGCGAACAATAATTACCAAACACACATACTTTAGGCAGGCTGTATACCTATATTATTAGGGTTAAAGAGGTGAAGGTAACTTTATTAATCGTTGCCTCTGTTTATGGAACTCCTAATATATTCATAAGGGCCATATTACTATCACCTGTGGGTTAGATAGGCAGTACCACTGAATAAAAGCCCAGTTAAAGATAACGGTTTTCATAAGTCATCTCTTCTTAGCATTTCTTCAATAAATCCTTAAACACTAAATAGCCAACTTCTATGGCTTGGGCTTACAGTACCCTGCATCATAAGGGTCGAGGAGTTGAAGGTCAATTTTCTTATCATACGTCTTTGCTTTGTTAATATATTACATTTCCATAAGTATGAAATGGCCAACGCCTATGCTTTAAGCCTGAAGTACCCGTGCATCATCAAGGCTGAAGAGTTGAAGGTCAAAACTATCATGTTATATCTTTGCCTAGTAATCTCATTACATATACGTAAGCACCATATGGCCAACGCCTATGGTTTAGGCTTGAAGGACCCCAGCATTATCAGGGTTGAGGAGTTGAAGGTCAAATTTTTCATGCCATATCTTTTCGTAGTAATCTCATTACATACACGTAAGTAACAGATGGCCAACTTCTATGGCTTGGGCTTGCAGTACCCTGCATCATGAGGGTTGAGGAGTTGAAGGTCGATTTTAATATTATACGTCTTTACTTTGTATATATATTACATACCCATAAGCATCAAATGGCCAATACCTATGGTTTAAGCTTGAAGTACCCCTGCATCATCAGAGTTGAGGAGTTGAAGGTCAAATTTTTCATTTTTTATCTTTGCTTAGTAATCTTATCAGATATACGTAGCGATCATGTAGCTAACGCCTATAGTTTAAGCTTGAAGCACCCCAGCATCATAAGGATTGAGGAGTTGAAGGTCCAATTTTCCACCGTATACAACCATTTTTCTAATGATCTACCTTACATTTTTTAAATATCATTTTGAATGCGTAAGGATGAAATAGCTAAGTTTTATGGCTTAGGCATTCAATACCCCTGCATCATCAGGATTGAGAAGTTGAAGGTCCAATTTTTCGTCGTATACCTTTGCTTAGCAATGTTATTACAAATCCGTGAGCAACAAATGTCTAACGTTTATGGTTTAAGCCTGCAGTACCCCTGCATCATCAGGGTTGAGGAGTTGAAGGTCAAATTTGTTATCGTACATCTTTGCCTTGCTATCTTATTATATATCTGTAAGCACCAAATGGCCATCACCTACGGCTTGGGCTTACAGCACCCTGCATCATCAGGGTTGAGGAGTTGAAGGTAATTTTTTTGTCATATGTCTATGCTTAGTATTGTTATTACACATCTATAAGCACCAAATGGTCAACCCCTATGGTTTAGGCTTGAGGCACCCCTGCATCATCAGGATTGAAGAGTTGAAGGTCAAATTTTTCATCACATGTCTTTGCTTAGTAGTCTTGTTACATATATGTAAGCACCAAATAGCTAATGTTATAGTTTAGGATAGCTATAACCCTGCATCATCAGGATCGAAGAGTTGAAGGTCAAATTTTTTGTCAACCTATATAAGCATAGATATATAATACATATTCCAAGTTTCATAAGAATCGATTCGGCAGAAGCCGAGTTATCTCAAATTATCTAAAAAACTTGAGGAGTGGTGGTGGTTTCCACCCAATAACTCAAAGAGTTAAGCATCACAGCATACCCATGTCCAAGAGAAAAAGTTGCGTGACAAAATTTCCTATCAAATGAAAGAAAGAAAATGGAAATCGGTTTAGAAACACCCAAGTTATTTAAGATTTTAAGAAACCGACATTTTCCAATTTTCCGGGAAAACCGCCGGAAGGTTTTCATTTTCCTCAATATGGGACTGCCTGTGAAACTAGCCGCATACAATGTCGTATGAATCGTGTCGGTAGGTCGACGATTTCTAGCCATTTCGCCCGAACATACATAAAAAAAAAAAAAAAAAAAAATATATATACGTGACGAATAGATAACCTCTTTCCTTTGGGAAGTCGGTTAAAAAAAAAACTAGTGGGAGGTATGATACTTTTTTTTTCTAAATTCTTGTGGAACCCCGACGACAGATACTCTAAGTGTATTTCACGGAACCCTAGGGTTCCGCGGAACACAGAGTATAGCTGGTCTAGAACATAAGATAGACACGTTTATTGAGCGTAATTTACCTCTTAGAAACTTTTACGAAGTAAGCTTGTAAAACTGGGAACAAATAAACGAGGGCAATACGTTACACCAGCTGTATTTACCTCGCAATTTTTTAGGCTGTAGGATTAAGGATCAAGAAGTACCTACAAGTCGAGACTTGTAAAATTAGCTCGAGAGCTAATTTACTTAGTCTTTGAGGCTAAGACAAAATTTATATGAAAAATAAGAAATGACACGATTTCTACAATGTCGTTTGTTTTGAAGCTTAAATTGTAAAAAAAATGGCTAATTTTTATTTGACAGGAAATGATCATAAAATTCGTCTGTATTATGAAGTCAACAAAAGATTTTTTTATCTGACTGAAGTACAAAACGAGCAAGCAGTCCACCTGGTGGTAAGTGGTCACTGCCGACCTGCGACATCTGTAATTAACTACATACAGAACTTGGGTTCCATCTGAAGTCCATCACATATGTGTTGCTATTCCCGAGGATTATAATGGTCGCATCATGTGAAAGTGTACTGGCAACCACACCCTTCTATCGAAACACAAGAAATGCTTCACTCTAGAAATAGATGTGGCGGTGGTACTTCCTCAGTTGAACTACACTGGTTCTACCACCTTGAAAGATGTCGATAACATACTATGACACATGCATAGCTTCTTACAAACATAAGCAAGAAACGCGCTAAACCTTTCAGTCGCACTATATTACTGCTACTTAACAGAGAAATCGACATAGCAGTTATCTTTTCAAAGGAGAATAGCAAGGTGGGCTATTTTTAATTAAAAACCTTATGGAATTTCTGATACCGTATTATTTTGTAGATACATCTAGTTTAAAAAAGAACTTATAGTAGACGCGTAATCTGTAATGTCAGAAATGAATTATTTGTCTTCGTACATAATATTTGTTTTGATAATGATTTCGATTTTACAGATAACGCTACCAAAGAAAAGCAAGTATTTTAACTGTAATAGAAATTGTTTTATATATATAGCAATTTCTATTACAGTTAGATGACGCTTAGACATATTTTCCGTACATTCCACGGTGACAAAGTCCTTGATGTATTTCGTATTTCCATTAATATTTACTGATTTAAGTGAAGGCGATGGATCCCTTTTATATTATTGAGCGGATTCTGCGAAAATGTCTCGCTGAGTAACGCGGACCCTTTTCAAATTCGAACATCTAATTTGTCTTTTGAAAACTTAAGGCGTTGCAGTGGACATCAATCGGGATCTTTAATTGTTGGAAATTATGTTACGTTTCCAAAGTTTGGGACAGCGTGGATCAGTGAAGCGGTAAAGGAAACATTCGGCTGCTTTATGAACGAATTAATTTTGTTTTATGAATAAATCTCCTGGGTTATTTGGAACATTTTTTATATTTCCAATATTTACTTTGCGCTTTGTTTATAAACCATAATTATTTAGAATTACGATAGCAATAGTAGGACCATTTTACACATTACAACAATCCTAAACACTGGTCTGAGAGGTATTACTTTGGAATATTGGGAAGACTAAAAAGGTTAATTCTACAAAAACTTTCTATTGCTTGCTATAACTGCATCAATAAAATAATTAACTAAATATGATAGTTATAATTGAAACATAAATTATTATAAGCTTGAGATATTGAGCTGTCAATTTTTTTATGATTGAAGTAGCAAACGAGCATGCAGTCTACCTGATGGTAAGTGGTCACTGCTGCCCATGGACATATGGGTTCCAGCTGATGTCAATTACAGATGATTTGCCACTCCCGAGGACTATGATAGTCGCCTCATATACAAGTGTGCCGGCAACTGCACCTTTCCATCGAAGCGCAAGATTCACGCTGGCAATAGGTGTGGCGGTGGTACCTCCCCGGTCCAATTACACTAGTTCTACGACGATTCTACTGATAATAAGTCTCTGCCACCCGTGGACATATCGAACATATTACGTGGCCAACTTTGGACAGAACAGATTTCGGTCAATAGCCTAATAATATTACAGATACGATGTCACTTCTAAAAACTAATATAGTTTCCTCATAAAGCATTTACCACCGAACCGCGAGAATTTTACACTAGAAAGGAATGTGGTAGTGGTAACTTAGTAATGGAAGTCTAGTAGGTGGTAGAACCAGTGTCGATCGCCCGGAAAAGTACCACCGCCACACCTATTTCTAGCGTGAAGCAGTTCTTGGGTTTCGATGGAAAGGTGTGGTTGCCGGCACACTTTTATATGAGGCAACCATCATAGTCCTCGGGCAACGCATCTATGATTGACTTCAGATGGACCCCTATTTTTTTTTTGGGATTGCTTACATGGGCGGCGTATCTTGCCAAACAGGGCTCTCTTTTACTGAACTGTAAGGCAAGATACTGGAGCTAACTTTCATTACCATGTAAAAAAACATGATTGTAATAATATTAAAAAAAATGAATATAAATAAGAAAAAAGACAAACCCGCTGAGTTTCTTGCCGGATCTTCTCAGTTGAGGTCATATTCCGATCCGGTGGTAGTGTAAGAAAAAAAATGTAACTGACAATTTGTAAGTGCCCCCGTAGGCCTATACAAAATAAAGACATTTCACAGTAACCACTTACCATCAGGTGCACTGCATGCTCGTTTGCTACTTCAATCTTATATATAAAAAACCTTTGACCAATAGAACCATAATGGTTTTGCCAACTTTCAAAGCTTATGAATATAATAACGTGAAATTAAAGTGTAAAATTAATTTTAATAGTTTAATATTCAAACTCAACAGTCCCGTCCTCCCACAAGCTTCATTGATAGACAGTAGCTCTAATTGAGTCAGCGTCTCCCAAAAGTCAATAACCCTTGGGTAAAATGTAAGTGATTAGATTTTAGTATTATATTAAATTGAAAAGATTGAAGACATTGAAGTGTATGTGAAAAAAGCAAGACATTAAATTAATTAAATGATCAAAAACTTGTTGAAGAACAAAAGGATTTTTAAGAAATGGAAAATGTTGGTTCTTTCGAAAAAAATGCAAGACACATAATTGTAAGTGCTACTATCATATAAATACTATTTTAAAGAATAAAAAGATATATTATGATGCCTACATTAAAATGCTTTTAATGTTAAAAATAAAAGTTCAGAAAACTTAAATATGGGCATAAGTTATTGCAGGTTTTATATTAACAGTAGATTTGCACGCTCCTGAAGCTGGATAAAATACTTTCTGTGTTTTGTTAAAGTGTATAGGTAAAAAATAGGTTTTGAAAAGAAGCCTTAATATTTTTCAATATATCTATATTAATACGTGAAGCAAAAACTTGTGAAGCATTTTTAAGTAATATGCCGCGGACGGATTAGTATGAAACTTTGCACGGTTATAGTGGACGTCGATAAAGAGTGCAGAATGTTAATATTCTTTTCAAATAATGCTTAAAACGTACATAAAATCAACTAAAAACACATTACACACTACTATGCATTTGTCACAAACACATAAATAATAAACGAAATAGAACATTCAATGTTTTACTCTGACAACACACAACGTCAGAAATGTCAGTGTCTTTGTTAAAATACCCACTTTTGCTTTTAAATGCGGCTTAGCTAATTAAACCTCTTTTATATTTAACGGGTGCGTTCAAAATTACTTGAAAATTATTACATTTTATTTGAATTTAAAAAAATATTCGTACTACTTTGGATTGTCAAAAGTTTAGTTTTTTAAATGAAGTTTGGTTTTTTAATTTAAATTACGGTCGAATTTCGACCGATGTGACGGGTGACTAGTTATAATAATATTTTCATTTTTTTAACATTAAAGTAGCAAACGAGCACGCAGTCGATCTGATAGTAACCTCTGTAGTCCAAAGACGTCAGTAAGCAGGTTCATATAGAACAAGGGTACTATTTAAAGTCAATCATAGATGCGTTGTTACTTTGCAGGATTATGATATTAATATTTATATGATGTACTCCGCCGCTGCACCAATTTCTTCCTCGTGATGGCAATATTAAACGCTAGTGTAAGTTTGAACCATGATGCAAGTGTAATATTTTTATACAAAGCGTTGTGACTAAATCCTAACTTCTAGTGGTACATGTAACTGATATTTGGTAAGATTTTAATTTTATCTCATCGTGAGTTAACCACCCAAAACCTTTCTATGTCGATGTATTGTAATCACCACTTACTATCATATATGTAGATGGCATTTTCATTACTTACTTCATTATTATACTTGGAGTTAATTAAGCGTTTGCTAAAACTATCTGCATAAATTTTAGTTATAAGAAATCAATTATTAGTTTAGTGAAAATTATTTGCAAAAGAGTTAACTCATTGAAACGTCTAATATGTTAAATTTTCAAAGGAATACCCTATATTATACTTAAGCTTTGTCCATGAAAGGAACTCCACAGGGTTCGTTTATAGGTCCATTTTAATTGCTTCGTTGCCTCCCAAAAGCGTCAATCAAGAGCGGCTTGTAGGCTGTCCAAGTCATTTATATTGGTTTATTGGATGTTGAAAGCCTATACATATTAAATAAATTTATAGCTATTCATTAAGTATTTTACTGTTATATACTGATCTAGAGATTTGATCTTTTATCCAATTGGGTACAACCCATTATTGTCTCACTGATGAGCACGAGTCTTCTCTCAGAATAAGAGAGTTTTAGGCCATAGTCCATCGCGCTGGCCGAGTGCGAATTGGTGGACTTCACACACCTCCGGGAACTTTGTTTGTTAAATAACTCGAACCTCTGACCTCCCGATCGAGAGGGTAGGTGTCAACCATTAGGCTATCACTGCTCTTATTTACGATTGTCCAATTACGATTTGCATATTCCGGAAAAGTATTTTTGGGTTTCAGAAAACCATGCCGTAAATTTCCCTATTAAAGTGTCACGCGGCTTTGGACTTTCATGTACTTGCATGCATCACGCATGAAAGCATGCGTGTACTAAAATTCTATCGTTTTATAGACATACTTCTGTTCCAAACCCACACGCATGCGGTACGCGTAGATACTGCAGCGGGTTACTACATGCATGAATGTAAAATGCATATATTCCCGCGTGACAAGAAAAATACTTTTCGATAGCGGTCGTCAACTGCAAAAACTTTCAACGTAGATTTGGCTAAGCCATATCTTTAGCAATTTTATGAACAACAGTCTAACAAACATTCTTTCAAAGAATGTTACCTTACGAAATAAATATGAAAATCTAGTTACAAAATAAATTTATAAAAGGCAACGGTTACCGTTTCGCCTTCCATTTTAAAACGCAGCTCTTTTTGCTTTTCAAAAATATTAAAATAACATTTATTACGACCCAAGTCGAATGAAACGATGTAATTTATTGCACAAAAGACGGGCTATTTAATATTCTTGTGAAATTTTATCCGCTCTTTTTTCTACTCGATAATAGCAGGATAATTTTATTAATGCCTGCCGATAGTGAAATATTTCATGGTCGATTTGACCTAGTTTTGGCAGAAGTCCGAGCTTTGAATTTATCTTGTATCCGTAATTACTGATATGTGCGCTTAAATATCTGATTAAAATTCAACCTTAATTATCTATTATAAGTTGCCACAGATGTCAACCAATTCGCAGTTGACCAGCGCGGTGGACTATGACTTATAACTCTCTCATTCTGAGAGAAGACCCGTGCCCAGCAGTGGGACAGTAATGGGTTGGCGAGAAAGTTGCCACAGATACTTTAATGTATTGTTAATACCTAGGTTTGTCTGCAGCTTAGTTTAAAAAACATTAAGCCACATTAATGCATCTAATAAAACGTGCATGAGTATGCCTACCACGAGTTTGACCATCAGTCAAAGTCCTAATCACTCCTTACTAAGATGAAAACTAACCAAAAAAGTAAGGTTACGATTAATATCGAAAAGTACTAAGTAACTTACTCAAATTAATGAAGGGAGTGTATTTATTAATAGAATAAATTCATTAGACAAAGGTCAAATTCTAGGTTTAGAAGTTAATACCAAATAAACTTATAGTGGCTAAATAAGAATTCCAATATGGGTAGGCTGAATTCCGATAAATAATTTGTATTTGAGCTAAAAAGGCCCTTTCTTCGAGAACAATATTTCCAAATAAGACAAAGAGCTCCGATGAATTTCGAACAATGCGAATATAGAGAGAAAAAAGGAATCGTTTTAAGAGATTTATAACGGACGAGATTATTATTAAGATAAATGAAATAAGGGGGACTAAACCAAGCTTTCACGAGACAGAGAATATATCTTTCGTTTATCTGTTTAGAGTCATTTATCATACACTGTACGTACCTATGTGGTTTTATATTGTTTTCATTATTGTCAGAATATTGTTATCATGAATGTTTGGAATAGTATCAACAAATAACGAAGTAGACGTAAATTTTATTATGAAACAACACAACACGCTTTTTACACACATAGCCCCACAGTAGGATTTTCTCCCGTGTACTGTATACCATGGACACACGCAAGACGAATACACAAACACCCAGACCCAGAACAGGAATCTAAAGTTATCATTCAGATACCTGTCTAGCCGGGAATCGAACCCGGGACCCATTGCGCACCCATTGCAGACCGGTATGGTAACCGCTCCGCCACGCGGGTCGTCAAAATTATAATTCAAAATAATTTGTCATTACGATGATTTTCGTCAGTATTGAACGTTTTGAAAGTAAAACCTTAATAATCGTGCTTCATAAATGAAGATACCGACAATTTTTTTTTTTTATATTATATTATAGCAGGTTATCTACCTTATAGTCCAACAATATTTAAATGTAATAATAATCTTCATTATTAATGAAAATATCTTCTAAAATTTAACAGTAATTTTCTGTTGTGTTGTATGTAAAGCAAATAGCTATACATAAAGATTTGCTAGAAAGACCTTCATTCCAATATCTTTATCAACTTACTCAAGGATAACAAAATGAAAGCACAGGAAAAAAAATCAAATATTTCACCGGTTCTTATGTACTGGAAACAATTGAAACCAGCACTGCTTACAAAAGTCTATATTAACTCGGCAATTTGCGAAAAGACGTATTTGCCTATTACCCACTCTAATCTAAAAGAACCCAAACTACTCGAGTGGACGCTCGCCTAAAAGTGTTTTAGATGACAATCACTTTAAAAGGGTATCCTTAGGCCTTTTAGAAGCACTCTTGCATTTATATCCTATTTCAAGAGATGTTTGACAAATGCCTGAATTATTTGGCTCGAAGAAATCCTTTTAGAGACGGAGAGCTGAGAGGACTTTTTTGAAATAAACTGTCAGTACAAAGGATAGTATTAAAAGTTACTTAATCCAAATAGGTACATTTTTGGAAGTGGAAGTCCTAAGAGTATGCATCACTTGTTAAGAAATACTTGATTGCATAAGAGTTTTAAAATAAAAAGAAACGTGTGTGTCAGCGATTTTGCACAACGCTAGCAGTGTTTTATGAAACATATAGCTTGGGTTGAAAACTACTGAACAAATTTTGTTTAAACTTACACTTTTCCCAAGGTCAAAGTCAAAGTGTAAGCTATGGAAAATACTGCACATAATCAGATTAAATGTATATACCTATAAAATTTAATATATTTGTTTGGAAGCCCTAATAGATTCATTATTATTTAAAAATAAAGTTTTTTTATCACATTCAACCCCCCCTTTTTTTTTTTTTTATTGACGGGGAGGAAACCTTCAAAAGGTACACCGGAGCCTTGGGAGAGACTCCGGGTTATGTGGGATTTTTACCCACTAAAACCTCCTCGGTGGCCTTCCTCTGCGCTTGCAGGGGACCCCGGGACCTCCAACGGATACCACCGGTGCCCCCTAGCGACATTCAACCCCCCTGGAGTTGGGGAGTAGAGTACGGCTACGGCTATCCACTGACTGTCTGAATGATGAATCTAGTTTCTTATTCTGGGTCTGAGTTTTTGCGTAATCGTCTTTGATTTTGTACATATCAACCATGACACAGGAGAAAATCTTAGTGTGGGGCTATGAATGTAGAAAGCGCTTATTTAAGAATAAGCCTATTTATCAAAAAACACTTATCAAAAAAAAAATATGTTCGCAGGGCCAAGCGAATGTTTCTTGAACCAGAGACTTGTGTATTTTGTGGCTGCGGACTTACTTTTAAATGTGGCGACTATCTTAGTTCTCGGGAGTAGCAACGCGTCTATGATGACTTCAGATCTGACACCCTGTTCTATAAGAACTTGCTTAAAATGTCCTAGGCCAATAATAATTTTTACAAGCAGACAGACTAATTATGTCCGTCCCTGTAGCCTCGGGGTCCGAATAGGGCTACGGTATCCCCTGCCTGTCGTAAGAGGCGACTAAAAGGGGCTTCCGGGGTTGCAGACGGCTAGAGTGGGAGCTCGAACCGTCCGGTCAGGCAATCACGGGAAGGACGGCGGTATGTGTGGTCGCATACCGTCGTAAAGACTAGAATGAGCGGTGGGCCCAGCCGCCCATCTGGGAGGAGCCCGAAGGGGCAGCGCGCTCGAAGGATTCCGGTTGAAGTCGTTTCGAGATCCCGGAGTCCTCCTTTTCAGCGCCGAGGACGGCCACCGGGGGGGTTTTAGCGCAGTAAAAATCCCACATAACTCTGCGTCGCTCCCACGGCGTCGGGTACCTTTTAAAGGTTTCCCCCTCGAAAGCAAAAAAAAAGACTATGTTCGTTTGCTACCTGAATTGTATAAAAACACGTTTTCTACACCCATAGCCCCATAGTAGGATTTTTTCCTGTGTCGTGGGTACCATGGATACACACAAGAGGAATACACAAATACCCAGACCCGGAACAGGAATCTAAGCTTATCATTCAGTCACCTGTCTGGCAGAGAATTGAATCCGGGACCCATTGCGCTTCAGACCGGTGTGTTAACCGCTCCACCACGCGGGACGTAAAAAAATAAAGTACTAGCTAACATTAATTTTACAATGACGATAAAGTGAGTAAATTAACTTGTTATCCAAATGAGGTTTCGCAATAACTGTTACCCATGAACCTCTATTACTAATTTCGAATAGGATTGGAATCTCATCGGCTTTCGATGTTGTTAACCCTAATCCAATGTTCCATTGTCTGGTTTGTATTGCTAATGGGTGTCTATATAACGAATGAATTGAAGTGTGCCAGAACTCTCGCGTTTCTCTAATAAGAATAAAATTATGGAAACTTTTTTTTGTCTGATTGAAGTAGCAAGCGAGCATGCAGTCCGCCTGATGGTAAGTGGTCACTGCCCATGGACATCTGTAATCAACTTCATACAGAACATGGATTCCATTTGAAGTCAATCACAGTTGCGTTGCTACTCCCGAGGACTATGACTGTCGCTTCATGTGAAAGTGTGCCGGCAACCACACCCTTCCCTCGAAACCACACGCTTCAGGAATACCTCAGAAGGAAGCTCATCTTTTGCAACTTGTTACTATTAGAAGTTATGCAATAATCTCCTGGATTTTGTTCATTAGTCGCTTCCTACAACATTTTTTGAAGTTATACTTCTTTAGGGGCGTTATGAAAAAATGATAAGAATAAGGCGATAGATAAAAATTTTAAACGGTTTTTATCTTGTTACGCCAAAGAAGTACAACTTCTAACGCGTGCACATAAGTACACACACAATTTTCAAGAAGAATAAAGCAGTAAACGCTCATGCTGTTTACCACGTGGTTATTTAGAATGTAAGCAATTTCATCTGAAGTCAATCAAATATGATTTGCTACCCCGGAGAACTGAGATGGTCGCCTCGTATGAATGGAAGCTGGAAACTGTACCCTTCCACCAAAACGCAAGAACTATTTCATGCTAGAAATGGGTGTAAATTAGGTTCTCAGTGTGTCATGTATGCGTGTGTAATTACACACTGAGAACCCAATTTACAAATACAGCCAATTGAAGCGTTTCAATTGGCTGTATTTGCTAAGTGCAGTAATATCGCGAGTAAATCCTACTAGTCCTATCCTATCCTATCCTATCCTACTAATATTATAAATGCGAAAGTTTGTAACGATGTATGTGTATTTGTTATTCTTTCACGCAAAAACTACTCAACGGATTTGGTTGAAACTTTACAGTAGTATAGGTTATATATCAGAATAACACATGGACTATAATTTATACTGATTTTTTGTAATTAGGTTATAATATAACGAGAAATACCAGGTTAGTCGCAAAAAAAGTTGTCCTCTGAGAGCTATCTTCGCGTACGCTGCCTAAACCGTTGGAGATATCCAAATATAATGTACCGTGGAATTGTTTGGCTCACATAGATCTAAATAAAAGTCCGCGACAGCATATGTCTATATTTTATGTATAACCCACAATAACTCTTTTTAAACTTTGAAAATTTAAAAAATATGAAGTTGATGTTTCCATGGGTTTTATACAAACTAAATATAAATCCTTATCAAAATAAATGATTTCAAAAAATCAAGCATCTAATAAAGATTGAATCTGCTTTTTACACCATGTAAATTGGATAAGTAGTTTAGAAGATATTACGAGTATAACATATTGCGTAGTCAATTGATTGACCGGCAGTACGCGCCGTGCGCCGCCGAAGTATACAATGAAGTTGTATGATATTATTGAATGGTTATAAAACACGGAGCAAAATGCGAAAGATAAATGACGTTTCTGTAGTTCCGGGAATAAGGCTATGGTATCCCCCCTGTCTGTGGTAAGAGGCAACTAAAAGGGGGCTTTCGGGGTTGCGGGCGGCTAGACTGGGAGCTCGAAACACCCAGTCAGCAACTTCGGGAAAGATATCAGCATGTATGGTCGCATGTTATCGTGAAAGCCAGGATGGACGGAGCTTGAACCGTCCAGCCAGGCGATCCCGGGAAGGAACGTGGTGTACGTGTGGTCGCATATCGTGGTAAAGACCAGATGGAGTGGTGGGCCCAGCCGCTCACTTGGGAGGAGCCCGATGGGGCAATGCACTCAGAGGACTCCAGTTGTGTTCCTTTGAAGATCCCGGAGACCTGGTGCTATAAGAATCCCACATAACCCTGCGTCGCTCCTACTGCGTATGGTACCTTTTGAAGGTTTCTCCCTCGACAAAAAAGAGAAAAAAGGTCAATGAGAATAAAATAGTGGAAAGATTAAATATGTTATTCAATCGTCATCGACCTTTTAATGTTACAGAACTCGGCACATATGTCAGATTAGCAGTAGTTTAGGTCGTAGTTGACCACGCTAGCCAACTGCGCGTTGGTAACCGTCACGCGTTTTGAGACCCTTTCTTAAAACTTTTAATTTCAGAGTAAGCATTTATATCTGTTGCTGACAAAACTAATTCAAATTAATATACGTGCCTATGATTTGAAATTTGAACACACTGATTTAGGCGATTAACACACGGCACCGCGCACCGCCGCGAATAGCGGTGCCCCGCGCGGTAAGGCGGTTTACGCACCTGTACGCGCGGATGGACCGGTCATGAAAATAAACTTTTCGACATCGAAATTCATTTTATTAAATTGTAACACGGCATCAACGATGATCCGCGCGGTTAGGCGCCCGTGTGTGAGGCGCCGACCCGCCGCACTGTCGTTCGCGCGGAGACATGGTGGTGATGAGAACACCGCTGGACCGCGCGGTCGGTCAGTGTACGTGTGTGAGGCACCAACGGATTTATTAGACCCCAATACAACATGAGATCTGCTTCACCGCCTACCGCGGCAGTGAGCGGTACCGTATGTTAATCGCCTTAGGAAGTAGGGCAAGGGTTCAATCTGAAGTCAATCACAGATGCGTCGCTACTCCCGAGGACTATGATGATCATATAAAAGTGAGCCGGCAGACACACCCTTCTAATGAAACACAAGAACTGCTTCACGGTAGAAATAGGTGCGGCGGTGATGCCTCCCTGGTTGAACCATTGCTCTACCACCTTGGAAACTTTATGTGGCAGACTAAATTCCACGCGAGCGAAGCCGCGGGCAAAGGCTAGTTGACACTATAATTGATCTCATTTACACTTTTCTTACTGAAATCCTATGCATTATTAGTTTCTGTTTTAATTTACACCCATTTCTTTACACATACTTCATGCACCTTTATGTATTTATTTTTATATATTTATTTAAAAAGGTCAGCCAACAAGGCAATACTTTACACTTACAACTAAAAACTACATTAGGCTTAAATTAAATGCTATCTTAATAACAAGCCACCTCGGCATGCATCGTGGTCGAGTTTAAATACTTAAGATTATATTATAACTCTTAATTGTATTATACTATACGTAATTATTATTATTATTATACGTATATACGTATATTTATGGTTATAAAGGATTCTACTAGTTTACAACCATCAACTTTTAACACCTTTGCTAATTCTTTTCTATAAAAACGGTATAACTTTGTCCATTCTAATTGTATTTCAAGTAAATTTAATATTAAATTAATTACAAAAGCTTTCCCGAATAGAACGGACTTAAGAATGATTGGAAAGTCTTGAAATTGTCTATAAAATACCTAAGGCACCTGTTCTCAGCCTTTGTGAATATAGGAATATTTCTATAAGCGTAAAGACTTTACCAGACGCTATTAAGATAAAGTAAGGTTTATATTAATGGATTTTTATGGTAACGAAGTATTATAACCTATCATTTTGTTGAAAATTAAACTTGCGAGGTGGTAATGTATATGATTTGACTGTGGAATTACCACCGCCACCTATTTTATAGGTGGTAGTACCAGTGAAGTTCGCACGGGGAAGTACCACCGTCAGACCTATTTCCAGCGTGAAGCAGTTAATGCGTTTCGATGGAAGGGTGTGGTTGCCGGCTCACTTTTAAATGAGACGACCTTCTTAGTCCTCGGGAGTAGCGAGGTATCTATGATTGACTTCAGATAGAACCCCATGTTCAGTATGACGTTGTTTACAGATGTCTATGGGCGGCATCCACCAATTACCATCAGGCGGACTCCATGCTCGTTTGCTACTTCAATCTTATAAATAAAAGAAATTTTCTAGCGTGAGGCTGTTCTTGCGTTTCGATCTGCGATTAACTTCAAGGATTTACCATCCATTAGATAGACTGCATGCTTATTTGCTACTCAATCTCATAAATCACGCAGAAAAAGTTTTACGGCAAATGAAGAAGAATGGTCAGTTTTTTATTATATACAATTAGGTATATTAGTAGGACAATTAAATAGAGAATATGCTATATTTTAAGTAAAGAATGAGATCTTGTAAGAAGAAGATGTAAATTTCGATACGAGATATGATAGGTTAGGTCTTTGATTTGAAAAAACGCTCTTTTAATTTTTATTTATTTTAATATCAACGCGATTACTATTTCTTTTTCGTAAGCATTTGTTCACAGTTTTCTTATATACCATTTTTTTTAAACAAGTTTATCTTGTTTCTATCAAAATTAAGCCCGTAATTTGTTAAACAACTTTGTCTTTTCCTTTCGTTTTTTTGACTACTCACCCACCAAGTAATATATAAAAAATAAATACAAATAGTATAGTTGCACGCAGATCTTCTTCTTCTCGTCAATCCATTATTGTCTTACTGCTGGGCACGGGTCTTCTCTTAGAATGAGAGAGTTTAGGCCATAGACCACCGCGCTGGTCAAGTGCGAATTGGTGGACAAACACTCAGATGATATCACTAAAATAAAAAAGAACAATAAGCTTAATTCTGTAAGCATCTAAAATAAATGTTAGTTTTCTAAATTTAGCCACCGACCATAATGTTTAACGCAAATCGCCTTGCAGCGCGAATCCAATCAAAGCAACAAAATTCAAATAGTTCCCATTTTAAATTATACGCAGTCCTTATTCCAGAAAATTTTGAATTCATGGCAGCAACGGGAGGCAATGTTATAAATATTTGCATAAAATTATAATTAGGTAGCGCCCCAGAAGCAGTTCATTCGATCCACAAACAACGAGGACTTGAATTTTCATAAAAACTAATTTTAATTTAGCTTCGAGCGGCGTACGTTCTCTAATAAATTACAGAACGATGAACTGCTTAATATTCTGCTGGAATATCTATTTTAAAAGGATTTTTGGTAATAACTGAGAATGCAATTCATGGTAAATGATCACTGCTTTCCATGAACGTGTGGACTGCTCTCATGGTCACAGATGCATTGCTATCCTTAAGTACTTAATTACTAAGTTAGAATGCTTCGTAAGTACGCATATCAGAATATAAACATAGACTTACAATATTAATAATGTGATGTATAGATGTAATTGTAATGATAATAATGTATAATAATAATAATATTAACATAAATGGTAAGAAAATTTAGTAACTAACTTATACTAACAAAAAATTTGCACGCCATTGACATGGTACATTGTGAGCTGTACAGAAAATATTAATTAAGATCTTTTTTTTTTACTTTAACCTAACGATAAGGCAGACGGGCTACCTGATGGAAAGTAGTCACCGTCGCCTGTGGACATTCGCAACACCAGAGGAGTCGCCAATGCATCGCTGGCTTTGTAGGAAAGCTCTTTTCGCACCTTTCTTGAAGAACCCCATGTCATAGCGCTCCGGGAATACCTCAGGAGGAAGCTCATTCCACAACTTGCACGTCCGTGGCAAAAACGAGCGTGCAAACCGTGCAAGCGAGATCTCATGTATGCAAATAAAATATCCATTTATGCAAATAAAATATCCATTCATTCATTCATAAAACTTCTTAAAATTAACCATATATGCGTTCACACCTTTAAAATGAAACCATAAAGGATTTAGCACCGTATAAAGATTATTATTAATGTCATTAAGCTACTTAATAATTCCTGAACCCGTAACGTGCTGATATAAACAGAGCCTATTTCCTTGCAGTCTATGTAAGCATTATCCCGCTAATCCTATTTCAAAGCGTCCTTTTAATGATCCTAATAGGCATCGCAATGACTAATCTATGCAAATAGTTACGGTTATGGCAGCAACTCTTGCTGTCGTACGATTTTGGGTGTTATTAGGGTGGTTTGAACAGAATATGGAAGGAGATATTACTTTACTGTCCTGAATCTTGTTAGCGATTGTTATAGAAAAATCTTTTGATCACTTATAGATATTTACCATGTTAAGGTGTAAGGTTTAGAAATAGTTTAATTTTAAATAGTTTAAGTTGAAAGAAAAGGTAACGAAATGTTAAAAGTAGATCGTCTCTGGTGGAGTTGACTTCTGTCATATAACGACAGTGTTTAGAGTCACTGAACGCTGTATTCTCAGTGTAAGTTTATCATGTCTGATTGCCGCATTGCCTGGCCTGAGGGCCTATGGTAAGCCATAGATCTCCTATATAAATCCTTTATAATACAAATAAAATCCAATAATTTTAAATTCCATAAAGGACAATTTATAATTAAAGACAAGAGAAAAAACATAAAGACAATAATACAGTAAAAATAAGTTTAAAAGTAACTTATGTAATTAAAAGTAAGTACTATCAACATCAAGTCTTGGATTATTTTATAATTCGTTAAAAGATTAACTTTTAAATATTCGATTGCAGTCCAAGTTATCATACTTATATACTTATCGTGTTATAAAGGCGAAAGTTTGTGAGTGTGTATGTTAGTTTCTTCTTCACGTCTAAACGGCTGGAGCGATGTTCATAAAATTTGGTAGGAAGTTAGCTGACACACTGGACTAACATATAAGCTTCTTTATACTGTGGAAAAATATCTTATTCCCACGGGAAAATCGATACATCAATTTTAACCCGGGCGAAGCTGCGGGGTTCGGCTAGTTACCTATAAGGATGAAATTTCTTGTCGCTTGCCCGTTATTTGCAGCTATATAAGTTACTACTACCAGCACGTCAATAAATTCCTTCGCCCATGGACTAGCCTATTACACGTTCTAGTGTCGAGATGAACGATCATTGCCAACAGTACCCCTAATTCTCTGTAATGCACGATGTAGTTGTGCACATTCAATTAAATGTATTTTAAGCGCCATCTCTTTGTTTTTTCTTAAAGACAAGGAGGTATATAATTCTTGTCTTCTTGTCTTAGACGATTGTTAGAACTAAATTCAATAATCTATTTTAAATTAGTTTAAGGACAATCTATAATTAAAAAGGAGGAAGATCGGAGTATTGAGCATGGAAAATAATTTGAAACGACTATTCTGATTAAGTATATCCTAAAAAATTAAATTAAATTTAGGCTCTTATATATTTCAAAACAATCATTGCTCGCAATACACCTAATGTCCCCTGCAATCGCGCCTTTGTTGTAGTTGTGTGTTTAGTGATGTGCATTAAGCTTGACCTTTGTACCTTTTTCTTAAAGACTAGGAAGTATTTGATTGACATTCTAGTCTTTAAGATTGGCATCGATATTCCCTATGAGACACGCCGTTGAAGTCTTAGTGCAAGGTGACAAAATTCATTCTGTATACCCACTCGCTTGTTATTATAAGCGATCTCAGTAACATTACCAGTACTTCAATAAATCCAATGCACAACTGGATGCCATGGAACTAGCCGATTACAGTTCAAGTGTCGAGCAAAACGATCATTGCCCGCAATACCCGCAATGTTCTCTGTAATCGCGCCTGGGGTGTAGTTGTGCGTTTAGTGATGTGCATCAAGCTTGACCTTTGTATCTTTTTCTTAAAGCCTAGGAAGTATTTAATTCACCTTCTAGTCTTTGAGGAGTATTAAAACTAAATTGAATAATATAATTTTAAATTTCTTCACGGATAATTTATAATTAAGGACGTAAAACTTCAGTACAATGAAATGTAAGTTAAAAAATCCAAATAAAAAACACTCGATTGCATAATTAGGGTAGTTAGTATTTTTGGGCTTGGCATCGAAACTTTTTTTAAACACGGTTTCTACACTCATAGTACACAGTAGGATTTTCTCCTGTGTCTTGGGTACCATGGACACACACAAGACGAATACAGAAACACCCAGACCCAGAACAGGAATCTAAACTCATCGTTCAGATACCTGTTTGGCCGGGAATCGAATCCGGAACCTATTGCATGTCAGACCAGTATGGTAACGGCAGCAGACAGAAACTCGTTCTGTATATCCACTCGTTTGTTATTATAAGCCATCTCAGTAACATTACCAGTACTTCAATAAATCCAATGCACAACTAGATGCCATACAACTAGCCTATTACAGTTCTAGTGTCGAGCAAAACGATCATTGCCCGCAATACCCCTAATGTTCTCTGTAATCGCGCCTGGGGTGTAGTTGTGCGTTTAGTGATGTGCATTAAGCTTGACCTTTTCCTTTCTTTAAGACAGGAAATAGATATTATCTTTTTCCTGTCTTTACGAGAAAGGAAGATGTGAAATAAAAAAAAAACCGCTAAGTGGAAGTCGGACTCGCGCAAATATGATTTCGTAGCAATAACTTAACAAACGGCAAATAAATCACGTTTATTTTACGGGACTTCATAAACATTTAATTCTGTTAGTATTTCTTGCTATAGCGGCAACAGATTATCTGTGTAAATCTCAACTGTGTATCTGTGTAAGTCTCAATCACGGTTCATGACATTCAGCCTGGTGGCAGACAGACAGCCGGAGTCTTAGTTATAGGGTTCCGTTTTTACGTACGTGAAAGTTATGTATAATGTACTTGTGCATATTGTTCAATTCGATGTATAAGAATGCGGCTATTGGTACCTTGTCTTCAACCCATTATTGTCCCACTGCTGGGCACGGGTCTTCTCTCGGAATGAGAAAGTTAAGGCTGTAGTCCACCGTGCTGGCCAAGTGCGAATTGGTAGACTTCACACACCTCCGAGAACTTTTTTTTTTAAAGAACTCTCAGGTAGAACCTGTAGGTTTTCTCACGATGTTTTCCTTCACCGAAAAGCAGTGATAATTAATGTATAATACGCACATAAATCAGTGGTGCGTGCCTGGGTTTGAACCTCGGACCTCCCGATTGAGAGGGCAAGTTGCAACCATTAGGCTATCACTGCTCCATTGGTACCTATTTCAGAGGAAAAGCAGTTTTGCATAACGATGAAACAGTGCAGATAACAGTTCACTGAAATATGAGTCTACATGCTCGTTTGTAACTGCCACCTTACAATAGAAGCAGAGTATCTATTACCAATTTAAATAAAAGATGCAGTTGGTATATTCTACAGGATATTCAATAAACATCACAACTGATTACTGAAAGCGTATATTATTTACTCACGCCCGTTTCTCTCGAGCTTTTATTTTGTATCCAGCAACGAACAATAACACGTGGGATTCGCATTATATGACCACTGAGGGATATCTGTCTTGCGTTTTATGCGAAGGAGGAATACATGTAACATCGGCTACATTAATAAAAAAGGCTTTCCATAATAAGGTCTATAACAGAAACTGGAAAGTTTAAATCTTGGTACGTGCATGTTGTATGCATGCTGAGATAACACTACCTTCTCAACCTAATCGTAAAAACGCGTTCTTTCACTCGTGAGTACGAGATAAAAATCCCAGACACGCATTGCAGATTTTTCTATAACACATTGATAGGTAATTTATAATGCACACCGCATTATAAATTAACTGTCAATGTGTTATAGAAAATAAACCAACACGAGGAAACCTTAAAACCCACTTGAAATTTGTATAAAGAAATTTCTCAAAGATATGTGGAGCATCCACATCTCTTTGAGAAATAATTGGTGGTAATAAACTATAACGTAGACCTCTGTTAATTTGAAAAAAGATCTGCGCCCAGTACTGTAGTAGGTTAGTAAATATTTGACGATTTAATATAATTCAATTCGATTTAATAAATAAAAAACATGGACCGACAGTAAGCCAGTCGGCATAGATGAGAGTTTATCCTCCGTGTAATGTAGTGAAGGAAAATAAAAGTATAGGTAACTATTCAATTTACCACTTTTAGACCAAAGCTCCACATAAATTTGGTAGAATTAGTATTTTTTATTAAGTAGTCCATTTGTTGTATTCCATTTGATGTCCATTGTTTTGTGATTTAATCATTGCATAGTATGAAACAAAGTAGCTTCTCGCTGTCTGTCCTTATGTATGCTTAGATCTAAGCATAAACTACGCTACGGATTTCAATGCGGGTTTTTTTTTCATAGATAGAGTGATTCAATAGGAAGGTTTTTATGTTTATTTGTTTATTTTAAGTTTTGTCTTCATGTAGTAGAGAAACACTGATCATTTTTGATTTTCGAATTTTAGGTGGAACGAAGTTCACCGGGTCAGCTAGTTTACATTAATTTACTTAATTATTTTGATAAAAGAATCTAAGGAAAAGTTAACTGAAATTTTGTGTTTTATAATCTACTAATCATTACTAGATACAGTTGTTGCCTCAGTACCAGCAAAAGCTTTGATCTCCGTCAGTCCGTTCCAATGGGGTTGAAGACTGCCGAGAGTAAAATGTTGGCTAGCTCGAACATTCTCTGACAAAATCTTCAAAAAATTCGGATATTTATGTGAAATGGAAAATTCTTTTCGGATGAAATCCCGGATAAAATCGATTAGAGTTTAATTTTTTTTTATTTTTCGATGTATGCTGCTATCTAGAAATATAGAGCAATGATAGCCTAATGGTTGAAACTTACCCTCTCGATCGGGAGGTCCGAGGTTCAAATCCAGGCCACAGATTTTTCATTAAATTATGTGCGTATTAGAAATTTATTATCACTGCTTTTCGGCGAAGGAAAATATCGCGCGGTGAGCTATGGCCTAAACTCTCTTATTCTAAGAGAAGACCGGTGCCCAGCAGTAGGACAATAATGGGTTGATCTAACTGAACACATCTAGAAATATATTTCTATGTGCTTAAATATGGTTTATAACTCATGTTAAAAATAAATATAAATTTCATAACATTTATTTCACATTTAAGAACGCTTTTCGGATATTTTCAAATTAATATATCAGGAATTTTCTAAGTAGTCAAAACCCTACCGCTCTACCCATTTTTTTTTGTTCTGCGTGAAGCCTAATATTTGCCACGTTTTGCAAAATGATTGAATGAGTATAGTTCTATTCGGAGGTACAACCGCCACACATATTTCTAGCGTTTAGCTGGAAGGTTGTGGTGACCGGCCACTTTTATATGAGGCAACCATCAGTCTTAGGGAGTAGCAGTGCATCTATTATTGATTTCAGATATAACTCCTTTTCCACATGAAGTTAATTACAGATGTCCACAGACGACAGTTACCACTCACCACCAGACGGACTGCATGCTCGTTTGCTACTGTCACATGACTACCACAATTAAACCTAATTGTTTAAAATAACTTTTCTCCTGAAGACTAAAATAATCCGTATACAAATGGAAACATGACAACACTATAAACATGAAGCGAGAAGACATCACTTAGCGACTAACCGACCTTGTATTTACACTTGAAATTTCATCCACTAAACAAAATCGTAAGCACGTAGTTTCGTAAACGCAAAATTAAAGCGTCTGAAGGTCACCAGCCAAACCTCGTCGGCGACGATTAAGAACAAAGTTTATTACTCAAGGCACTTGTTAGACTGTAAGTGAGGAGCGAGTGCGAGTAAATATAGTTGTTACTCGACATATAATTAGAATCGACTGTATATCTCCCTTCACATGTTCAGACGTAGAACACAGCAGCAGTTATTAGGCAAAAATTGGTGTCGTCCCTGTAGTTCCGGGATCAGAATAGAGTTACGGACTGCGTGTTGTAAGAGGCGACTAAAAGGGGGCTTCCAAGGTCGCGGGCGGCAAAAGTGGGAGCTCACATCGTCCAGCCAGCTTACCTCGGGAAGACGTGTCTCGTGTAGCGGTGATGCCTCCGGATTCGAGCTACGAACGGTTTTGGAGTATATTCAAAGCTATTTATATTCATAGCCTTATACTGGAATTCTCTTATAAATAAAAATATGTAGGTGCTGGACAGAATAAATATGTAAATAAGTCAAAGGTAGCAAAACATTCGGGATTCGTTCCTGGAGACACCAACGCCTGGATCCCTTTTAACGATTTGTAGCAGCAGTAAAAACTACATAAAGTATAAAAAACTACATAAAGCAGTATAAAATTTTTTTATGGGCGTTTGGGATAGATTTTTTTAAGGTGAAAGGGAAAATGAGCAGTACTCTCTATGGTTAGTGACTGCAGTTCATGGACATTAGTAAGTAACTGTATATTTTCCAAAAGAACAGGGGCTCTTTTAGAAATCAATCTCTCACGCGTTGCTACTCTCGGGGTCAAAGATGGTCGCATCATATGCACCTAAATTCTATTTAAAGACGATTATTTATTTTATTTCGATAGATCTCCTATTTTTCTATTTATATTTTTCATGAAAGTTAAAAATAGAACTTAAAAACGAAATGTTTTAAAATTTTTGTAAGTTGAATAATACTTAGTTTCTTGCAGGGGAGTGGTTCATCCTAAGGTAAATCGCCGATGCAGACTGATGGCATCTTGTATATATTTCATTACAGAATAAGCAAACATTTTAGAAAGGTCAAGAATAAATGCCAAACATAGATATTCGAATATACTTCTTGGATTGTTAAAGTAAAAAGATTCCTCTTTTACCCTCAGTACGACCAGAGGGTAAGTGTAAACTTTACTGCCTACCATTACCCCTCATACTCTGTAGATATAAACGCACCTCTTACGTCCCGAATGGCGGAGAGCGATCGTATATAATTTCACGTGTAATTGCGTGGCTATAAGTTTTTTCGGGACATAAACCGATGTTTTCATGGACACCCTTTTTGTGGAACCATATAGGATTGTTTGTAGCTTCCCTTTGTGTTTTGATGGCTACTATTTAGGACTGTTTTGACGATTTGTAGCTTATTGCTTTTGAAAAGGTTATTTGTTAAAGGTACTAGAGATTACAGCTTTTAGCTCCGCGGCTTGTGTGGATCATTATTGATATTTGCATTTATCGTTGCATTGTCATAAGGGCTAAAGGTGTGTATCTAATTTCAGCTTAATGGAACACTGAAGAGTAGGTCTAATTCACCTCGCAAGATTTTAACTAATCAAACATGCTTATAACCTTGCAAAATTAAATGAAACTTGTAAAATTCCTCTTCTGCCCCCAGTACGACCAGTGGGTAAGTAAAAACTTTACTGCCTTCCATTATTTTGCCACGTAGATATAAACGCACCTCCCGAATGGCGAACAATATGGCGGAGAGCAATCGTATATAATTTCACGTGTAATTGCGTGGCTATAAGTTTTTTCGGGACATAAACCGATGTTTTCATGGACACCCTTTTTGTGGAACCAAATAGGATTGTTTGTAGCTTCCCTTTGTGTCTTGATGGCTACTATTTCGGACTTTTTAGACCATTTGCAGTCTATTGCTTGTAAAAAGGTTATTTGTCTGAAGATGTAGTAATTAGAGCCTTTAGTACCGCTGTTACTGTGGATTTTTATGAAGTAGCAAACAAGCATGCAAACTACCAAATGTTAGTGGTCATTGCTGTCTATGGATATTTGATACCAAATTTATACAGAACAGGTCTTTTATTTCCAGATGATTATAAATGATTACTCTTGGGATTGAAGATGAATGCCTCATTGCAAGTGAGCAACGACACTCTTTTAAAGACATAAGGGCTGTTTTACGCTGAAAATATGGTGATATACGCATTCCACTACTAGCCAAAAGATAAGTCACGCAGTGAGAGTTTCAATAGGTACTCGTTGATTCAGGGTACCATGAGATAAAAGTAGTTAAAGATATTCGAGGATTTAAAGGTCAAAAAAATCTAACACAGTATTCAATTAGTACCGTTCTCTTATTCGAGACATTGGAATTGCGTGATAGCTTATATGTGACAGTTATCTAGAAACTTCGATAGGAATACTATCGTAGATAAGTTGTAAGAAAAATACCGAATTCTGACACCAGTAAAGCACAACTAGAGTAACACCAAAATAAGTGTTACAAAATAGATTCGCACATAAATACACGGTCAAATATTATTATATTGGCTCTGCTAATAAAAATATGTCGTCTCTTGCCAACACTGATAATTTGATAGATAAACATCCATCACAACCTTAGTGTGCCGGGAGGCTTAGACAAACGCAATCCTGATATGAATTGCCTAACGAGATTATCTTTCTGATCGGAGTTACTTCATTTGATTAAAACATCATTGGAGGTTAAAGAACTGTAGTTCGTTGACTTGGTGAAAGAAATATTAAAACCACGAAATTGCTCAGAGGATTCGATTTGCACGTTTTTACCGCACGTGTGAGATTTGGATTAAAGAACATTTGGTCCAACCATTCGAATAAGCTGCGATGAGACTATCCAGGAGACTTTACCTACTATTACATAACTACCTATCATTTTTATATCGCATGGTAAAACAAGTTTCGATTGGAGTGATCATGCTTAGATATACATATGTAGCGTGATGTAGTTCTTGTTTTTCTCTGTAGTGTGTGAATGCCGACTTACATTCATATGCAGCGGCCATCTTGTTCATCCGCAGTAGCAATGCATCTTTGACCATCTGTCTAAAGGTATGTGAGATATTCATGGGTAGCAGTAAGAACTTGTGGCGACCTCTCGCAACTCATCAAGAGATGGCGCAACTGGTATTCTGAAAACACGCTATCGAAATATTCCCAATACCCCGCATATATACAAGTTCCGAACAACGACTGTTGGAACACGACCGCTCCCATAGCATGGCATGACATGGCATGATCACCTAGCCGGTCGGGAGATCTCCCTTTGCCAAAGTGGTGACCTCGCCGTGATACTGTTATTCCTAAAGGGAGTTTTACTAACACTTGGCATGCTTATTGCAAAGCTAGTTGATATTATACAAGAAGGCACTGGTACTCATCTTCTGGATTTGTTTAATTAATGGCCTCTTACGACATCCAGGAAAACAAAGGAAGTAGCACAAATCAAAATCGATTACGCAGGGCAGCATAACTTATTTGATTGGCTTCTACGACCGCAATACGGATTGTATTGTGGTTGTAGAAGCAAGCTGGGTTCCACAGCTTTGTTGGGGAAATTGCCTGGTTCAAGAAGAACTAGCAGTAAGGCGTAAAATGTTTCAGTTTCTCAAATATGATGTAAGTATCTCATTAAAATTGTCTTAGATTACAAACTGGTTGACATAAAATAACCCTGTTTGGGTTTGAAAGATATTTTTTAAAATGAAAGTAGTATTTTTTCTGTTGATTAAGAAAATAATAACTAGAAGAATACAATAACTAAGAAAGATATAAGTAGCTACTTGTTTCCTATAGAAGTAACATCTGAAAATAATCTCAATACAAATAGATTCATTAAAGAATGCGAGAGTAAATATGAATATTGTATAAGGTCAATTCGAATGAAAGAAATTATATTTCTTCTGGCTTTCATTTCCCTTGTAGATTACTTAGTTGCAGAAATATTTTCATATTCTAATAGTGTAATACATTTTAAATTTATTCGAGTAGCAGAAATGCTACTGTTGCAAATAATTTCAATCCCTATTAAAGTCGACCACATTTATTTTACTTTCACTGTGTTGGTGTTATAAGAACTCAGAATTGTCTCATACTCGTTTAAGCGTTTTTGTTAACCAGAACGGACTGACTTACACTACTGTTTTAGCCCAAAAATGACAAAAAAATTAAATATTTCATCAGTCCCTTCATCCCATATTAAGGTAGCGGAGTGGAGAAACATAAATATTAACCAATAGGATTTTACAAAATCTCCTATCCTCTTAAGTGGACAGGGACTTTCGAACTAATTTAAAAATTCATACATAACTGGTAGATGGAGGGGGGATGAGGAGCGGAGAAGTAAAGCTTACTAGCTTACTTTTTAGATCCGCTCAACTCCAATGGATAGACATAGTCTGCAACTCCGCGGCCTCGCTCTGTCCCGGTGGAGAGGAAGCCTAAATAAAGTATCTTAGTCTTTAATGAAATGTACCTGAGATGAAATTCTGCAATAATTACATCCACGTGAATTTGAATACTGATCATAGACCATTTATCATCAAGTATGGGGAAATCGTTCGCTACTTCAATAACACCAAGGAATTAACACCAAGATATAAATAAACTAAACAAACTCCTAAGAGAATTGTAAATGGTGCAGGTTAATAAAACCCGGTAATCTTCCAAATGTTTTCCTTTATTTCCTTTGTAGTATTTTTCTTGACTTGTGATAGTGCAGAACAGAACATGTTTTTACAAAATTTCACCCTACTTATATTTAAAACTTAAGGCTTACAACTAATGTTGTGTCTAAGCAGTGCCCTTGCCCTTTTGGCCAATCACAGATCGTCTGCTTTGCACACGGCACCAATCTATTGCCGTCCCGCTCTAACAATTTGCACACGGCACTATTCTATGTCCATCCCGCTCTATCTCATTTATTGTGTCTCTTTTTGTCTTATACAAACTATCATTTAACTATACATACTTAGATCTATTACATTTTTACATTGTTTCCATATTCGTTAAGTGAGACAACCGCACATGATTGTGTTACTTAAACTAGCACATTTATTTACATTTATACAACAACAATCAACTTATTTCTAACAATTATTAAATATCTATTCGCCGTCCGCAACATCCTCCCCCCGGCGCAGCTCCGTCGTAGCCCTCCCTATCTGGAGGACGGCGAGCTTCACCGCAGGCCGCCTGAAGACTCCTCCCCGGGTCCTCACGTCGGCTGAGCGCGCGATGCCATCCGCTCCTCGATGAACTCGTTCGATTATTCCGCGCGGCCATGTGTTGCGTGGCAGCGTGTTGTCAACCACCACTACCAAGTCCCCGACTTCCAGTGGTTGCGCGGTCCGTGTTACTTGCCCTCGAGGTATTAATGTAGGCAAGTATTCTTTCACCCATTTCTTCCAGAACTGGTCCGCCAGTGCCTGCGCCCGCCTCCAAGTGCTGCGATCTGCTTCGTCACAAGGCCCAATTAGTGGCAGACCCGTTGATGACCCAATTAAAAAATGATTGGGTGTCAGCGCCTCTTCATCGGATGGGTCGACCGAGACGTGAGTGAGTGGTCGAGCGTTGACGCAGTACTCCGCCTCTGCCAGCAGTGTTTGTAGGACCTCCTCCTTGGGTGACCTTTCGTTCAATGTCGTGCTGAGTGCGGTTTTAACTGACCGCACGAGTCTCTCCCATGCTCCGCCCATGTGTGGAGCTCCCGGAGGTATGAACCGCCAACTGGTTCCATACTGCAGGCCGAAGTCACGTAGCTCTGGTCCCCATGCGCGGTATGCATTCCGTAGTTCGACGTCCGCGCCTCTGAAGTTAGTTGCGTTGTCCGAGTAGATTACCGTGGGCCACCCTCTTCGAGCGGCCATCCGTCTGAGTGCCATTATCGCCGAGTCGGTTGATAGCGATGCTACTAATTCCAAATGCACCGCTCGCGTAGTAAGACACGTAAACAGGGCGCACCATCTCTTTTCGTGGCGTCGGCCGATAGTTATTGTTAATGGGCCGAAGTAGTCTACGCCACAATAACTGAATGCTCTGTGTCCTGGATTCAGTCGCTCTACGGGTAAGTTTCCTCGAGGCGGCGTCTGTGGTATTACTTTCCTTATTCGGCAGAGTTGACATTCCTTCGCTATTTTGCGTACGGTCGGTCGCAAACGAAATATAATGTATTTCTGGCGTAGCTCGTTTACGACCCTTTCGTTGTTCGCGTGCGCAGCGTTGCGATGATAATCCATAACAAGTAGTCGTGTGAAGGGGTGACTACCGTCGAGTACAACTGGTTGGTTTGAGAGCGTCGGCGTATTAGAGGCTCCTATTCTACCTCTGGCTTTCACAATGCCCTCCTCAATGATGGGGTCTAGTTTTGCTAGCTTGCTCTGTCGGTGCACGCATCGACCCGTGTTTATTCGTTCGATATCTTCCCCGAATGACTCCTGTTGCGATTGTTTTATCCATAGTCGTTCGGCCTCTTTGATGTGCGAGACGTCCAACGACAGACTTCTATTTTTTGTTTTCAGTTTCTGTACGTAGAGTTGTACTAGCGCGGTGGACCTTATAAGTCGTTTGTAAGCGGAAAACCTGTTTATGTTTGGCAGGCAGCCGCTGAGGTCCATATTAGCTCTCGCGCTTACTGTGTACGTTGTTTCCTCCGAAGTAACGTCGTCTGTGGATGCAGAGGGCCATTCCTTCTCTGTGTTTCGTAGAAATGACGGCCCGATGAACCACCGATCGCTATTTCTTATTTCGTTAACCCCGCCGCGCGTAGCGTCATCGGCTACGTTGTCGCTTGTAGGCACCCATCGCCAGTCTTCCTTCTGCGACAGCTCTGTTATTTCCGCCAGTCGGTGCGCCACGAACGGAGTGTACTTTTTCCCCTCATTATTTATCCACTGGATTACTGTTCGAGAGTCTGTCCAGTAGTAGACTCGTCTTGGTTTCCAGCTATGCTCCTTTAGGATGGTGCTAGCCATTCGCGCCCCAATTAGTGCCGCTTGTAGCTCCAGCCTCGGAATAGTTAATATTTTCAGCGGCGCCACTTTAGCCTTGCCCATTACTTGGATGACTTCTACGGTGCCATCTTCGTGTGCGATTCTCCAGTAGGCTTGTTCGCTTGCATCGCTGAATATGTGCAGCTGTAATTCTGAGCCCGTAGTAATGTCGACGCTGTAGCAGCGTGGTAATGCTAGTGTCGAGATGTCCTTTAGTGCGGCGATCCATTGCTGGAACTCTTGGGCTTCCTCTTTAGGTAATGCTTCGTCCCATTCGACTTTCTTTATCCATAGCTGCTGCAGTAGTATCTTCCCAGTAATCGTGTATTGACTTATAAGGCCCAAGGGGTCATAGATAGACATGACCGTGCTTAGTGCCTCACGCTTGGTCGGTACCCGCTGCTGGTTTCTGACTTCTATGGGAACTCTTTTGACACCTGTATTGAATCCTAAGGATTCCATCTAAGTCCGAGCGTTTTCTCACATGGATGTGCGGTCAGTTGTACGTCTACGTTCTTAGATCTCTTCACTTCGGGAATACTCTCGAGGACGGCTTGATTGTTAGAGTTCCATCCTCGCAGATTGAACCCGGCTTGTGCGTGCACGTAGATGACGTCCCTTATAATGGTGATAGCCTCTTCCTTAGATTCATAGCTATCCAAGTAGTCGTCCATGTAGTGACGTTCTCTTATGGCTCGCGCAGCTTCCGGATATTCATATTCGAACTCGGCGGCGTTCTTGTTTCTCACGCTATGAGCGAGATACGGTGAACTCGAGGCTCCAAATATCATAGACGTCATTTTGAACTTGCGGGGGGTTTCATAGGGTTCATCCCGCCACAAGAACATCTGAGCCGGTTGATCTTCGTGTCGTATTTTCACCCGGAGAAACATCTCTTCTATGTCCGCCGTGACCGCGATCTTCTTTTCGCGGAATCCGAATAAAATTGCAGTCAATGATGCTAACAGGTCTGGTCCCTCTAATAAGCAGTCGTTTAAACAGACTCCTTGTACTCTAGCTGCTGCGTCGAAGACCATCCTTATTTTGTCTGGCTTATTTATGTTCACGACGGCGAAGTGGGGTAAGTACCACTTAACATTACTTGTTTCTTCGCTGCCGTCGCATTTTTCTGCGTAACCCTTTGAGAGCAGGTTAGCAACTTGAGCGCCATATTCTCTCTTGAACGCGGGCTCTTTCGCCATTTTCTTTTCAAGTGTCTGCAACCTCTTTAGTGCGTGCTCGTAACTATCGGGAAGCACGGGTGCATCCACTTTCCATGGTAGTCCGACTTCATAATGACCACCTTTTTTCCTTATAGTGTCATTGAAGATCCGCTCGGCCCTTTGATCGCACTCGCTTATTCTTTCTTTGAGCGTGACCCCTAGTGCGTCGACGTTGAAATGGTGTTCGATGAGCTTCTCTAGGCGCAGGTCGCTGGGCTGTGTATATATATGAAGCACAGCCTGCTCGTCTTCCAACAGCATTTGTCTGGGTGTGGTACCGTGTATCACCCACCCTAGCTTGGTCCACGACGCCGCAGGTTCGGTGCGTTTGCCGGTGCGCAGCTGCCTCGATACAATTAAATGCCAATTATCTGCGCCGATTAGTAGCTGCGGCTTGGCCTTATCGCTGGAGATGTGTGTTATTATATCGCGGAGGTGTGGATATTGCCCCAAGTTCCTCGGTATTTGTTGCTGATGAAGTTGTAGACCTTTAATGGTTCTCGCAGTAATAGTGTGCGCCTTGTGTTCGTGCAGCCCTTGTACTTGCAGTCTTATTGTCTCGCTGCTTATTTGTCGATGCTCGTTTATTCCTTTTATATTGAGCGGCTTCTTCGGACCTCCTTTAGTTATTATTCTAGCGAGGTCCTCTTCTATAAGGGTGACCGTCGATCCTTCATCCAAGAGGGCGTCCGTGGTAATCTCCCCCCGTGGACCGCTGATCTTCACTCGACAAGTTTTCAGTAACACCGCGCCTGGTGTAAATTGTGATGTGACGTTCATTACCGCTGCGGGTGCACCCTGATCTGTGCACTCAGGAGTCTCCACCCTCTTGGTGGGTTCTGCAGTCTTATGCAGCATGGCGTGATGTTGCATGCTGCATCCGTCGACTCCGCAGGGCTTCGCCTTACACGTGGCTCTACTGTGCCTTCTAGTTATGCATTTAAAGCATAACCGTTGCTCCTTTACCCAGTTCCATCTTTCATTGACGGTAAGCTCTTTCAGTTGTGGACATCGTGGAGTACTGTGGCTCGTTGATTGGCAGCGCAGGCAGATGAGTGTTCGCTCTTCACGCGTCGATTCACTCGTAGAATAGACCTTTTCTCGAGGTGCTGTCCTCCTTACTGGTCTCTCCCCTCTGAGAGGCCCCGGAGCGCTGATCCTCGTAGTGTGTGTATAGCGCAGCACTCTGTCAGCTTCGCCCATTAGGAATTCCATCAGCACGGTTATCTCGTCGTTGTATGTTATCCTTCCCTCGTTGGCCGCCGCATATTCCGCCCATTTGCTCACCAGGTGAGGGCTTAACTTGTCCATTACGTCCCTTATTAGTAATGGATTCTGTAGGTAGCCACGGTGGTCTACACTCTTCATTGTGTAGACGATGTTCTGTAGTCTGATCGCAAGCTCATTCAGGTCGCTACTGTTATTTCCGACCTTCGGAAGCCTTTTCAATTCTTCCATTGCCTTATCGAAGATATATTCAGGTCGGCCATATTTCATTTCTAGCGTCTTCATAATCAGATCCGGATGAGATGCTGTGTAGAGTTGAGAGAGTACTGTTTCTCTCGCTTCTCCCCGAAGACTGTTTCGAAGCCGAAGTAAGTTTTCTGTAGCGCTGAACTTGTATAGACGCGTCGAATCTTCCATCGCTGCTTTGAATGGTAGCCACTCCATGACTAGCCCGGAAAATGATGGGAGCTCTGAGGTTTGTCGCGGCGGAGGTCTTGTGTGCATAATCTTCTCTAACGCGCTCGCTAGTTGTTCGATGCCCCTTCCTTTTTGCCGTGACCTCTCCTCCCCCCGTGCTTCAATCATGGGAGGCAGGCCCTCTGGTTCCCTGTGTTCTTCGGCTTGACCGGCGTGGCTTCTGTTGACCCAGTCGTGGACCCTTTCTTGGTCGCAGATAGTGTCCCCGGTGTCCTCCGCTTCGATTGCAGATATTTCCGCTTCCAACCGCTTCTTAATTAGAGACTTCTTTATTTGTATTCTTTTTTCTTCTAGTTCCGCTAGCTCCTTTTCCGCTTCATATTCGACTAGCCTGACCCGTGCCGCGGCGCTGACTGACGATCGCTGTGAGCGTGTAGGTGACGGAACACGGCGTGCCGGCGACTCATTGCGTTGTGGCGTTCCTTGTGGTGCAGGGCGACTCGGCGTAGGGGCGACTGAGCTGCGTATCGGAGAGCGTTCGAGGACTCTTCCTTGTGGAATTCCCTCAGCGTGTGTGAGTGCGGTCGATGGCGATCTCGGCGGTTCTTCGTGGATTCGGTGGAACAGCCCCTGAATACTGGGTGCGGGGTGTTCGGACTCGCAGATGCCGGACTCGGACTGGATCTTCTTGCTTCTGGTGTTCATTGTGGACGCGCTGGCTTCCTTTTTCTGCATCCGACGTTGAAGGACCAATGTAAATGGTGCAGGTTAATAAAACCCGGTAATCTTCCAAATGTTTTCCTTTATTTCCTTTGTAGTATTTTTCTTGACTTGTGATAGTGCAGAACAGAACATGTTTTTACAAAATTTCACCCTACTTATATTTAAAACTTAAGGCTTACAACTAATGTTGTGTCTAAGCAGTGCCCTTGCCCTTTTGGCCAATCACAGATCGTCTGCTTTGCACACGGCACCAATCTATTGCCGTCCCGCTCTAACAATTTGCACACGGCACTATTCTATGTCCATCCCGCTCTATCTCATTTATTGTGTCTCTTTTTGTCTTATACAAACTATCATTTAACTATACATACTTAGATCTATTACATTTTTACATTGTTTCCATATTCGTTAAGTGAGACAACCGCACATGATTGTGTTACTTAAACTAGCACATTTATTTACATTTATACAACAACAATCAACTTATTTCTAACAATTATTAAATATCTATTCGCCGTCCGCAACAAGAATAAAAGTTGGAAGCACAAGCTAGTTTTATAAGGAACAATAAAGATCTCGGAGAACAGGCGATGCGCTTATAGAGCCACTTACACCGTGTTCTCCGATACCAATAAGTTGCTTTCAGCAACACGGGGAAATAGATTTGTTATAGCTTCCATTGCCTTGTTGAGTGTTACCGCTTCAGTTGAACTTATTGTGATATTGCTCAATCGATATCATTTAAGGTTTCTATAGCTGATGGTGACTTGTCTTAAGGCTATAGTCAATCCCTTGAACGATTGGTGTCCTAAAAGTAGCGATGTTTAGATGATTTAAGCTCTGATAGTCTATTGATGGAAATTAGATCTCTCAATGCAAGGTTAGGGTCGAATCCTCCTTGTTAGCCCGGAGTCCTCCTTTTTAGCGCCGAGAACGGCCATCGGGGGGGTTTTAGTGCGGTAAAAATCCCACATAACCCTGCGTCGCTCCCACGGCGTCGGGTACCTTTTGAAGGTTTCCCCCTCGACAAAAAAAAATACCAAGCACGTTCCAAAGATTTTTCTAAAATGATATGCGTGTTACAATTTATGGAGATATGTTTGCTTTACGGAGATGAAAAAATTGGTGAGCTGAAGTAGTTTAATATATTCTTGGGTCTTGTTAGTAAATTATGACTAATCATTTGCTGCGACCTCTTTATATTTCACTTTGAGACTTGTGTCCCTCTTTGTTAAAAGTATTCTACGATTGTTGTGTAGGTTGAAGAATATGCATGCCATCATGATGCTTACATGTGGTGAATATCTATAAATTAGTAGCCAACCCAGATGCATATACTCAAATCAAAAAGTCTTTCAAGAGTTTAAAATGAATGCTATCTAATAACGACTCAATATACTGGACTAGTTATAAATAGTCGATTAATATTCAGTACACAAGAATCTGCTAAATAGGTGTAAAAAACTAATCAAACTTTTAATTACACTAAAAAAACTGTAAGCTTGAATTTTAAATTTAAATTAAAATTTAAAGCACTCATCAAATTTTAAAAATTCATTACAAAGGTGCACACTAACAAAATCTCTTGGAGCAATTTCATTTCATGAATAATGCAAAAAGCGGTGAACTATTCCTTATTATTTTAAGGGTTGGGGGTGAGGGAGGGAATCGCTGACGTAACGGAAGGGTGGCAAGACATACGATTTCCTTGTCAAACTAGAATTTGCACGTTTGCGATTTCTTACTCCGAGGTGTTATCTGTTCTACCATAAAAGGGTGAATGTGGAGCGATAGGGTAATGTAGGGCTGCTTAATCGTTCAGAATACGGGTATTAATGTGCTTACGGAGGCCAGAAGAGCGATGTTTTATCAGAACGGCCAGCCAGGCGCTGGCAAACAAATTATTTAGTAAGCCTGGTTAAGAATGCTCTTTAAAATAGGACGTATTTACATCGCGTAGGTCCAGAATATATGTAATGTTGACGTTCGAAGCAGTGTTTTGTAACAATTTTGCCTATTAAACACGTTCACATGGATAGATATGTCTAATTATGTATTTTCATGTCTTATAGTTTAGAGGACGAGTATGGGTAGACCGGAGAAGTACCATGCTTATTTAGAGCGACAAGATGTTTTGCTTTTCGATGGCTCTAAGTTGTTTTTTACAAGACAATCCATTACATTGGTTATATTGCTAGATCCTTTTTTGAAAAACATTACAACTTCCGATTTTTGGTCACATTAAGCGGTGGTTAATGAAATAAGAATTTAATATTAACATACGATAATAATTAAGAGAACATAGTATTTTTAATCCTTTAATTAAATGTATATCTTAAAAAATATTGTGTTTTATAGAATTATAAATATCCGGCTTTTTTGCAATGTTCAGATATGAAATACTCTCATTTTTTATATGGAATTTCTAAAAATATCGCATGCCACTAACTAGTTCGACAAGTCCCTACAGGAGCGATATAGAAATGTCGACGAATGAAACAGGAATTGTACATTAGGGGGGATAAGAACAAGTTTCTTGAGGTGAATCGTTATACATTTTAAACACCATTGGGATTCTGCGTCGATGTAATTCTAGCTGCCTTTCTTTATTCTTTGATATTTATTGCAATTTTAAAATGTGTTCAATTTTCTGAAGGTGAATTGAGATTTTATATACATAAAGAACAATCCTTTGCGACTAGGTGTAAAAGTCTAATATTTCTGACAATACAATACAAAATATCTTTATTGTACACCAAAATCACAACCTCTTTTTTAACCTCGTTTTTTAAAAGTTATGTGGATCTCGTCAACCTATTATTCTGCCACTGCTGGGCATGGGTTTTCTCTCTGAATTAGAGTGTTTCGGCCATAGTCTACCGCGCTGGCCAATTGCGAATTGCTAGACTTCGTGAGAAGTTATGTACTTCGAAGAACTTTTGTAAAGAACTCTCTGGTGTGTAGGTTTCCTCACGATGTTTTCCTTCACCGAAAAACAGTAACAATATTTTTTTAAACGCACATAATTTTAGAAACAACAGTGGTGTGTGCCTGGGATTAGAACCTCGGACATCCCGATCGAGAGGGCAAGTTTCAACCGTTAGGCTATCACTGCTCTTATGTGGATTATAAGAAATGTACCGAAAATTTTTAAGTATCCTGTACGGGTACTTACAAATTTTTGGTTACAATATTTTTCCTTACACTGCCATTGGATAAAAGCATGATCTTAACTGAGAAAATCCGGCATGAAATACAGCAGATTTCTCCTTATTACTATGATTCACTTTAAAGGCATCATACTGGAGCTAACTTTCATTAACATGTAGAAAAAAATGATTATTGTATTTAAAAAAAATGGTATAAATAACACAAAAGACAAACCCTCTGACTTTTTTGCCGGATCTTCTCAGTTGAGGTCGTATTCCAAACCGGTGGTAGGGTACGAAAAAAATGTAACTGACAATTTGTAAGTACCCCCGTAGGCCTATACAAAATATAGACATTTCAATTCTTTTCATTTAAGATTGAAGAACAACTTCGAAACGAATCTTAGAAGCTTAAACTGTCTAAAAGGAGTCTGAGGACTATCAATCCGCACTTGATCAAGGTGATCAATAGACTAAACTTTTTCCATTCTGAGAAGAGGCCCGAGCCTGAAAGTAGAACATTAATACATTACAAATATAATGATGACGATAACGATACTTTACAGAAATGACTACCTGTGCATGTATAAATTGACACACTTTTTGATTGAGTTGATGATTTTTGATAAAATAAGACAAGAAATTACTTGGTTGCAACCCATTAGTATCCTAATGCTGGGTAAGAGTCTTCTCTCAGAATGAGAGAGTTTTAGGCCATAGACCACCGCGCTGACCAAGTGCGAATTGATGGACAAATAAATAAAGTACTTAAACAATTAAAACCAGTAGTATTCGTTTGATTTGACAAACAATCCAGCAAAAAATTATAATCAGAATTACAGAAAATTCTATCGGTATTCAGTAATACAAATTATGTTTATTGAAGATATATACAATTCACAGACACACGGAAAATGTCATCCATTCATTTTTATCAATTCAAACTTATCCAGCTCAGTGAACTATGACCTGAACCCATTTCATTCAGAGTGGAGACCCGTGCCGGGCAGTGGGACAAATTTGGGTTGACCAGAACATGTCATTCATACAAAAATTAATCATGATAATGATGCTAAAACATTTATTGATGACGATGATATTTCTGATGTCGATGACTTTTTTTTTACAAGAATTGAGTAGCAAAGCTCGTAGCCCACCTTATGGTAAGTAGTCACTGCCGCCCATGAACATCTGTATGCAATTACATACACAACATGGGGTTCTATCTGAAGTCAATCACAGATGCGTCGCTACAGCCGAGGACCAAGATGGTCGCCTCATATAAAAGTGTGCCGGCAACCACACCCTTCCATCGAAACGCAAGAACTGCTTCACGCTAGAAATAGGCGTGGCGGTGGTACTTCTCCGGGCGAATTACACTGGTTCTACCACCTGATAAAGACATAAATCTATCAATCAGCGATCCTGAGTAGTTTGACATAAACAAGATTTGCACCAAACATTGTAATGCTCCAAATACACAATAGCCTAACTCAGTAAACTTAAACAACCTACGTGTTCTATAGTACCAGAGTAAATATTTACCAGCCAGCTCAATAGCTATTTGCGATCTACTGGAAACTAATTGACTACGTTATTGGGTACCGGAAACGGCATAAACAGCCTTCGGGAGATAATCCAATCCTTGATTGCAAATACAGTACAAGCTATACATACATTTAAATAAACTAGTCACTCGTAGCATCGGTCGAAATTCGACCGTAATTTCAAAATTCAAAAACTAAACTTCATACTGTCCAAAGTAGTACGAATATTTCTCAAATTCAAATAAAATGTAATCATTTTCAAGTAATTTTGAACGCACCAGTCAAATATAAAAAGAGGTTTAATTAACTAAGCCGCATTTAAAAGCAATAGTGGGTATTTTGACAAAGACAGTGCCATTTCTGGCGTTATTTGTTTTCATAGTAAGACATTGTCAAGTTTGTGAGTGTGTATGTTTGTTACTTGTAGGGAGTTAACTGACACTCTGGATTAACATATAGGGTACTTTTTACTGTGGGAAAATATCGTATTCACGGGACACGGGACAATTGATACATCGATTTTTTTACGCGGGCGAAAAATATCCGAAGATTTTTACCCCCATTAATTAATTTCACCCGCTGGTTCATTTTAGTAGAGGTGTTCACGATCAATTTGTAAAGCACTTAAGCATGTATATACTTACTAATCCCTTGAGCAATAGCATAACACTTGAAACAAAAGCAGAGATCACATTTCATTGTAATAAGATACTCCTTCAAATGCTATTGTGGACAATCTCTACGTACACCGGAAATGTGTAATTACGCATAAATATTAATATAACGACTACATCAAATATAGTGATGTTATTGTAGTTAAGATAATGGTGAAATAAATTTTATTACATTTATTTAATTTCATTACTTCAAATTTATTTTAGTTTCTTAAATTTTTGTTATATTTTTTATAAGTTTTAAATAACAAATAAGAATTTAGTTCACTCGATGGCTGCCATTTGTAAGCAACTACATACAATAGAAGAGTACTATCTGAAATCCATTATAAATGCGTTGCTACTTCTGAGAATTAAGATGGTCATGTTATATCAAAATAAGCCGGCAAGGGAGAGGTTTGGACGCTTCCACCGAAACGCGAGAACTGATTCACGGAATATATGTGACGGTGGTACTTCACCGGTATCATACTTCATACTAATACTATATAATTATACTATATGACTATATAGGTAATATTATAAAGGCGAAAGTTTGTAAGTGGGTATGTTTGTGACTTCTTCACGTCTAAACGGCTGGATTTGCATAAAATTTGGTAGGGAGTTAGCTGACACTCTGGATTAACATATAGGCTACTTGTGGGAAAATATATCTCATTCCCACGGGAAAATCGATACATCAATTTTTTTAAGGCGGGCAAAGCTGCGGGGTTCAGCTAGTGTCTGATATTTATCTACCTCGCAAATTTAATTTCATATAGTAAGTAGTTAATTTAGTTTCATTTTAGGAAATTTCATATCTTTTCGTTTTATTTTCCAAACGGTTCAATTAATAAATTTAAAAAAGTTATACTTACCTGGCTTAAAGACCTAGATTATGAAGAGGTAGAAGGTTTTCTTAAGTAGTGTGTCAATTACAATTGTAGTATGTAAACACATACACACATTCACATAAACACACACACACTCTCACACTCACACACACACAAACACACACACTCACACACATACAAACACACACACACAAACACTACACACACACACACACACACACACACACGTACGCAAATACTTTTCTTTTTTTTTCTTAACATGTCTCTTAATGTAAGTAATATTGTACAAACGAAAATGGGAGAAGACGCTGGACCCTGAAACACAGTTTCGACTACCTCAGGGACCAGAGGCTTCAAATGACTGAAATATACTTACTTTTTTGTGGCAATAAAGTTATTATTGTTATTATTTCATTTCATAAACTAAACGTGTAATAAATAGGACCGTTATAATAACAACTGTCACGTGATGACATTTTCTTGGCGTTGACATTTGTTTGAATTAAACCGGTGCCGTTGAAACAATATGAAATGAAATGTCTTTACTTGACGACCCGTGTGGCGGAGCGTTTACCATACCGGTCCGACGCGCAATGGGTCCCGGGTTCGATTCCCGGCCAGCCAGGTATCTGAATGATGAGTTTAGATTCATGTTCTGGGTCTGGGTGTTAGTGTATTCGTCTTGTGTATTTCCATGGTACCCACGACACAGGAGAAAATCCTACTGTGGGGCTATGAGTGTAGAAAGCGTGTTTTTTACTTTGTATAGACCTACGGGGGCACTTACAAGTTGTCAGTTACACATTTTTTCTTACACTACCACCGGATCGGAGACGACCTCAACTGAGAAGATCCGGCAAGAAACTCAGCGGGTTGTGTTTTTTGTTATATATATAACGAAGTGGGCGTGACGTCAGGAAGGCCAGGAGTCTTCATTACTGTCCATTCTTGAAGATTTAAAGTAAAACACAGGACTAAACTTCTTCGATTTATTCACACTTGAGGAGGTCCGATCGCTTCGACGGTTAAACAAGAATCTTTTTCTACCGGCAGGCACTTTTAAAACAATGTTTGGTGAGGTAACAATAACGAATTTATGGAGAGTAAACTAAATTACACTTCTAAAAATAACTAAATATTGCTAATTTAATAAACAAACAATTTTCATTCTTTAAACTAACTAAAATAATTATTTTCGGCGACTTGTTTTTCATAAATACGCAATGTCCCGCCAACATATATGTTATGCTAAATATTATTAGACATGGTGGTGATGTAACGAGTGTGATTATTTGAACATTTGCGAATGCGAATGCGAATATATCTTACCAGCATTCGCCAAAGCGAAAATTGCTATTTTCAGTTTTTGGTGTAGGGAACCGGAGTATTTAGATTTGGCAAACTTTTTGCAAAGCACTGCAATTCGATATCCAATTCTATTTTAATGTATAACTCAATTTGATTAATCTAAATAATGGTCTATAGTAGTTTGCATTTTTTTATGGAGCAGTGATAGCCTAATGGTTAAAACTTGCCCTCTCGATCGTGAGGTCCGAGGTTCAAACCCAGGCACGCACCACTGATTTATGTGCATATTTTTATTATCACTTTAATTATCACTGCTTTTCGGTGAAGGAAAACATCGTGAGGAAACCTACACACCCGAGAGTTCTTTAAAAAAAAAGTTCTCGGAGGTGTGTGAAGTCCACCAATTCGCACTTGGCCAGCGCGGTGGACTATGGCCTAAGTTCTCTTATTCCGAGAGAAGACCCGTGCCCAGCAATGGGACAGTAATGGGTTGACGACGATTTTTTTATAACTACATAATACATCTTCATGCATGATGTGATCAGCTGTAATTGTAGGAACAGTTAAACAGTGTAAAAGTACAGTTAAACTGTATCCTATTTTGGTGTTCCAATTAAATAAATAAATATTCGCAAAATATTCGAACAATTCTTACGAATGCGGATAAAAACATACGATTATTCGCAAATGCGAATGAAAATATTCGTTACATCACTAATATGTTTGTATTATTATTACCCGAGTTAGTTTGATAAGTAGGTATGAAGATGGTAGACCCAGTGTAGTTCGGGGAGGTACCACGGGGAGGGAGTACCACATCTATTTGACGCGTGAAGCATTTCTTGAGTTTCGATGGAAGGGTGTGGTTGCTGGCACACTTTTATATGAGGTGACCATCATAGTCCTCGGGAGTAGTAACGCATCTGTGATTGACTTCAGATGAAACCTATGTTCTATATGAAGTTTATTACAGATGTCCATGGGCGGCAGTGCCCACTACCATCAAGTGAACTACATTTGCTACCTCAGTCAGATAAAAAAAATACATTATCATAATTACTTGCCCTGATTAGTTTGTAAGTAGTATCAAACTAATAATAATCAGTCCTTAGCAAGAATACGTGTCCTCAAAACACTCATGGTTTACGTTCCCTCTCATTGGAATGTACATTGTACGTTTACGTTTTGGCAATACGCTGCAATATACAATGATGGGCGAAAACCTAAATAATATTTTTGAGGAAAAAAAAATGTGTGTGTGTACTAGCGTACACTCGTAAGAAGTGAAACTTCTTTATGACGTTATTTTTCAAAAAATAATTTACTATATGCAACTTTACAGAAATTGGTTAAATAAAGTTAAATTAATAATAATCTAATCTATAATAATCTATCTAATATCACGCGTGGTAGGGATAAGAAAAAGATGGCGCGTAACGGAATAAAAAAAGATGACGCGTAACGTAAAAAGATGGCGCGTAACGAAAAAATGTTACACTAAATTTTTTTCCAACCCCGATAAAGAAGTTTCACTTCAAAAATAAACTCGTACTAAGGACGTTCTGACAAATATGAAATATGTTTTTTGTGTTGTTTGTATAACAAAACAATTTCCTAATATCCCAATAAAGTATATATTTCTTCCGCGTTTACATATTTTGATCAATGTATTATGAAAGCTGAATTTTTTTTTTCCCAAAATCTATACTGTTTTAATCCATACGTTATTTTATATATCAAATCAGTCTCTATGAAAGGTTATTTAATATAATGTAGAGTAATAAAAAAATACTGAAGCAGATATATACAGATGATTATAACGAAAATGAGTTTCTTGTCGGATTTTCTCAGGTGAGGTCATGTTCCAAAGTGATAGTGTAAGAAAAAACTGTACCTACCAATTTGCAAAGGCCCCGCAGTCCTATGCATAATAAAGACATTTCATTCCATGACATAACTATAGATAACATAACATTTGAGACAAAACGAGCCATCTCAGTACCGTCAGTCTCAAACCGTAACAGAGTGTCGCTGACATATGATAGAGCGAATCTCCTGCAGCAATACAGCTACACCCGCTCTAATGACACAATTTCCTTACGTTTTGGCATTCAGACGGAATTAAAACGGCGTTTTGTTAACGTGCTCCGTTTAATAAGACGCTATTACACCGAAAGAGAGGCTTTTGAGGTAGCTAAAGGCGAGTAAATAAGGGAATATTGATACTCATTACTAGTCTATCCCACTATAAGTCAGTGAGCTAAGGAATTTTAAAGTAAAGGCGAGTAAATAAGGGAATTTTGTACTCATTACTAGTTTATTTCACTATGAGTCTGTGAGCTAAGGAATTTTGAAAGTAAAGGCGAGTAAATAAGGGAATTTTGATACTCATTACTAGTCTATCCCACTGTAAGTCTGTGAGCTAAGGAATTTTGAAAGTAAACAACTTGGCAACTATGTTAATAAAGGACTTTGTTTTAATCTAGCTCAGTTTCAACTTAGCTAACTTGCGTTATCAAAAATCTACTTAATCTCGCTTTGTTTATTATATATATCGTCAACCCATTATTGTCCCGCTGCTGGGCACGGGTCTTCTCTCAAAATGAAAGAGTTTTTTGGCCATTGTCCACAGCCCTGGCCAAGTACGAATTGGTTTACTTCACAAACCTCCGAGAACTTTTTTTAAAAGAATTCTCGGGTTTGTAGGTTTCCTCACGGTGTTTTGATTCTCCGAAAAGCAGTGATAATTAATTTCTAATACGTACATAATTCAGTGGTTCGTGCCTGGGTTTGAACCTTGGACCTTCCGATTGGGAGGCAAGTTTCAACCATTAGGCTATCACTGCTCTAGTTTATTAATGTATTTTGTAATTAGAGAATTAGTTGTAACCGGCATGCTTTACCACTGATGATGGCCACGTAATAAAACAAGAAAAATGGGTTTTAAAAGTTTATAGTTTACTGAATATCAACTTTAATCTGACAAATATACATCAACTCATTAATCCACCAGTATTTTAAGCACAAAGTTTTATATATATATGTTAGGTAGGAAACCTTCCGTACGTTCCTTTCCTAGAAAACATACAAATAGTATAATTGCAATTTGATCAATGGCTTCGGATCACATGGAGGACAAACCTACAATCATTGATTTTATTTTACGTATTGAATTGGCAATAGACCTATTTATTTATTTCATTTGTAAGTTTTTTACGCGGTATAGTGAATTCAAAATATTACGAAGTATAGGGTACGGGACTACTTATAAGTATACTAGCTTTTGTCCGCGGCTTCGCTCGCGTGGAATTTAGTCTGCCACATAAAGTTTGCAAGGTGGTAGAGCAATGGTTCAACCAGGGAGTTATCACCGCCGCACCTATTTCTACCGTGAAGCAGTTCTTGTGTTTCATTAGAAGGGTGTGGCTGCCGGCTCGCTTTTATATGAGGCGATCATCAAAGTCCTCGAGAGTAGTAACGCATCTGTGATTGACTTCAGATTGAACCCTTGCCCTACTTCCTAAATCTATGTGTTCAAATTTCAAATCACAGGCACGTATATTAATTTGAATTAGTTTTAATTAATGCTTACTCTGAAATTAAAAGTTTTAAGAAAGGATCTCAAATCGCGTGACGTTTACCAACGCGCAGTTGGTCAACTACGACCTAAACTACTGCTAATCTGACGTGTGTGCCGAGTTGTGTAACATTAAAATTTCGCTAACGATTGAATGACATATTGAACCTTTTCCACTGTTTCATTCTCATTGACCTTTTTTTTGTCGAGGGGGAAACCTTCAAAAGGTACCATACGCCGTGGGAGCGACGCAGGGTTATGTGGGATTCTTATCGCATCAGGACTCCGGGATCTTCAAAGGAACGCAACTGGAGTCCTCTGAGTGCATTGCCCCATCGGGCTCCTCCCAAGTGAGCGGCTGGGCCCACCACTCCATCTGGTCTTTACCACGATATGCGACCACACGTATACCACCATCCTTCCCGGGATCGCCTGGCTGGACTGTTCAAGCTCCTTGCATCCTGGCTCTCACGACAGCATGCGACCACACATGCTGACATCTTTCCCAAAGTTGCTGACTGGGTATATTGAGCTCCCAGTCTAGCCGCCCGCAACCCCGAAAGCCCCCTTTTAGTCACTTCTTACCACAGACAGGGGATACCGTAGCCTTACTCTGATCCCTGAACTACAGGGACGTCATTCACATCGGCCTTTCCCATTTTGCTCCGTGATTTATAACCATTTATATATTAATTTCATAGAACTTCGTTGTATACGGCGGCGGCGCACGGCGCGTACTGCCAGTCAATCAATTGAGTACGCAATATGTTATACTCGTAATATCTTCTAAACTACTTATCCAATTTACATGGTGTAAAAAGTAGATTTAATCTGTATAAGATGCTTGATTTTTTGAAATCATTTATTTTGATAAGGATTAATATTTAGTTTGTATAAAACCCATGGAAACATCAACTTCATATTTTTTAAATTTTCAAAGTATAAAAAGAGTTATTGTGGGTTATACTTAGAATATAGATATATGTTGTCGCGGACTTTTATTTAGATCTATGTGAGCCAAACAATCCCACCGTACATTATATTTGGATATCTCCAACGGTTTAGGCAGCGTACGCGAAGATAGCTCTCAGAGGACAACTTTTTCTGCGACTAATCTGATATTTCTCGTTATAGTATAACCTTATTACAAAAAAATCGGTATAAATTATAGTCCATGTGTTATTCTGATATATAACCTATATTACTGTAAAGTTTCAACCAAATCCGTTTAGTAGTTTTTGCGTGAAAGAATAACAAACACACATACATCCTCACAAACTTTCGCATTTATAATATTAGTAGGAAGGATAGGATAGGATAAGTAGGATGAAATTGCTTATTAATTGCTTAAATTCACACACGGGCATCGCAAAAATCATTTTTTTTGTTGTATTAGTAATATTGGTCTCAAACAAAAGCAAGTAAGTAGATCATTAAAAATATATATGCGTTATACTTTTCACTGACACTGTTTCGACGCAAAAACATTGGTTTTGCTTAGTTAATAAACCTCTTTTTACCTTAAACGGTTGCGTTCAAAATAACTTTCAAAATTATTATAGGTAACTAATTTAAATTAGACAAATATTAGTACTAATTTGGACAATATCAAGTTTGGTTTTTTAATTACAGTCGAGTTTTGACCAATGTTATGGGTGACTAGTGAAAATAAAATGCGTTTAATTTTATCGGAATCAAAGGTTGATTTCTACGCTAAGATTGTGTTCAGCAATTCTTCCTATCTCAAAAAACACCATTACATTCATGTCCCAAAATTCAGTGTCATATTTACATAACATTTTACCTAACGGTGTAACCGAGCCTTATCCGAGATCTCAAGATGGCGTACAACGTAGCCACTTAACTGTTCTGTTGAATATGTAGATTGTGATTGCGAAATGGGGATGGAATGCTGAGTGACAAACTGACTTGACACCGACACGGAGGGGTAACGAGGTTCCGGGTTTGATTCTTTCTACACTCATAGCATCACACTAGGATTTTCTCCTTTGTCGTGGGTATCATGGACACACACAAGACGAATACACAAACGCTCAGACCCAGAACATGAATGAATTCATCTTTCAGATACCTGTCTGGCCGGGAATCGAACCCGTGGCGATTGCGCTTCAGACCAGTACGGTAACCGCTCCGCCAAGCGGGTCGTCACTTTGGGCTACAAGTCCAGAATATATTAAGATCTACGTTACAAAATTTCTTAATTGTTAGTCTTAGTTGGCACTATTGATGTCTAAATGTATTAAGTAATTACATTTTCTACATTCATAGCACCATATCGGGAATTTTTCCCTATATTATGTCTATTCTTATTGATGTCACGAGCACACAAAGACGAATAATTATGAGGAAGATTTGCTCGGTGAAATGTATGATGGTATCTGAATGATGAGTTTAGATTCACGTTCTGGGTCTGGGTGTTTGTGTATTCGTCTTGTGCGTGTTCATGGTACCCATGACACAGGAGAAAATCCTAGCGTGGGGCTATAATAGTAGAAAGCGTGTGTAAGATACTTCAATCATATAAAAATACCAATTTTGGGGCTAAACGTGTATAAAGCGCTATCATGTTGATATAGAGATAATCTCGTCAACCCATTATTGTCCCACTGCTGGGCACGGGTCTTCTCTCAGAATGAAAGTTTTAGGCCGTAGTCCACCGCGCTGGCCAAGTGCGAATTGGTGGACGATATATAGGACGATAGTGATAATAAATAGGATAAATTATAACAAAAAGTACCAACAAATAAACGCATCGTAATCTTACAAAATCAATTTCTCTTGTCTCTAATTGAGACTACACAAAATAGTACACAATTTTGTGTAACTGAACCTTATCAGAGATCTGAAGACGTCGGATAGAGCGTAGCCAGTTAATGATACTGCTGAATATGTAGATTGTGTTGTGAAATCAGCATGGAATACCAAATAATTAGACGAAATAAAACTGGAACGAACCAGAAATATACAGAATAATCCCGTTCAAAGGTATCATTTGTACGCGTGGTTTGTTATCGTAACCGGTTCATATGTTTTTATTTATTTTTAAAGTAGAACTATTTTCGACAACATTTTTTTAGTCTCTTTGGCGCAAGTCACGTACACTTGACTGCAGGGTACATCTGTAATTTTTTTTTCCCTTTAAGTTTTTGTCTTTATTTTTATAGTATACATTTAGCGCTTTGTTCTCTTTTTAATTTTAATTTTAATTTTATTTTTTTTTTAATTTGTAATTTTTATTTAACTGCTTACAAAGATAATTTTATTTTGGCTTGTTATGTTCGCCTGTAAGAGATTATGCATTTATTGTTATCATCATTAGCTTATAAGAAAATGTGTCATACTGAAATGTAATAATCGTAGGTGAACTTTATAAATAAATAAATAAATAAAATAATGAACTCCAGACAAGAGCAGAACCTTATCTGAGGTTGAACACAGGTGCTTTTTTGCTCCTAGGGACTGAGTTGTAACGCGTTGGATAAGTCTGTCCCATTTACACCCTTCAGACCATGAAAGAAAGAAAGATCTTTATTTAGTCAATTTTTGGGTTACAATAATATTGATTACATAAGATGTTTACAAAAAAAAGAAATGGGCGCCAAAAATTTAATATGCCGGTTAAGGCGTTCTAAATGTATGGCACTCATATACTCGTATTTATCATTAAAAGACTTACAATTAAACACTATATTACAATGCTGATAACTTTAGAAGATTAAATATTTTTTGTATTTTATATTTTTAAATCATCGTTTAAGAATTCGTCATACGTGTAATAGCATTTTTCTATTAATATATTTTTAATTTTCTTGCACATATGTGGTCTTTCTTTATTTGTTTTAATTGGTAAGGTAGTTTATTATATAACTTTATGGCCATACAGAGTGTGGCTTTTGTCATGTATGTATCAACGCTTAGCACTGCTGTTATGTCTCCCAACCTGGCCAACTTATAATTGTTACACTGCAAAGTTCTTCATAGTGAAAGATATGAGCTCACCCCGCTGGTCAAATGCGAATTAGTAGACCTACATGTACAGGTGAGTTCTAATGGGTATTTCTGGATGCTTCCGTATTTCAAAGGACACTTAAAACCGATTGTGCTAGTTATGATTAATATCGCAAGGACTCTCAAAGGACCTCAAGGGTATTGACGGTATGGTGGTCACGTACCTTTTATCGTTTCTCGTTCAGTTTTTGTGTTCTTCGTTGCTATCACTTGGAACAAGTAGGAATACTTTTTCTTTTAATTTGTATGTCCCGTGCAAAATCACAAGTGAAATGACATAGATTCGTTGGGAAGATTTGAGTCGTGTATCAAGTTCCGGTGCTAGAATGTCTTAATCCACCCAACGGTTTAGTCAACACCTTACAGAACACAAAGTAACAATGTTACGTAAGTCATAATGTGAATCAAGTCGTAAATAAGTATCAGATCATATTTTTCTTTTTTTTTGCCTTACACTAGAATTTTCTCCTGTGGGTACCACACACAAGACGAATACACCAACACGTAGACCCAGAACATGAATCTAAACTCATCCTTCAGGTACCTGTCTGGCCAGGAATCGAACCCGGGACCCATTGCGCGTCAGACCGGTGTGGTAACCGTTGCGCCACGCGGATTGTCTCGCAACAACATTATGTATTATAATACATGTCCGCAGTCGAAAGAAATGAATCGTAAACAAAAGTTAAGTGAAAAGGGTTTTAGGCCACGACAAAGACGCAGTAGTCATTAAGCCGGTCTCCTACAAATGGCATCCTTTCAGGTAAGGATCGAAATTAAATATTTAGAAGTTTGCTTGAAGCTTGAATAAAGTTCTTTACAGAAAGCGATTGTTATGACTTATTCAAGGTCTCAATATAGTGAATAGAATAAAGCCTCTTTGGCATTGTTTGTTTTAAATGTTTGTTAAATAGGAATAAAAGTAAAATTAGTACCTTTGTCACCTCTCCCAATCTTCACCGTTCCTTATCTACGTAAACCTTCGTGCACGCTCTGAGAAAAAATCTTCCTGCAACAAGATTTGCATTCCTCAGCCTTATCGGAAATTTTAAGGCTAGTAGAACAAAACTCAGCTGTTAAATGCAGATCGCAATTTTCAAGAATCGGTGCAATCATGCCTTTCCAATTATAATTTGGCAAAATATTTGCAGCCAAGTATTTATGTCCACTTGTCTAATTACTGAGAACGGATTCTTCCTTACAACTGAGAGAGGCCCTACTATGTTTTCTCCGCTTAGGTTTGGTTAGGTTAGGTTTTTTTCTTCCATTTTATTTTTATCTATTTAGCAGGTAAGAGTCCGGCATAACCAAGCTACACCGGGCAGCTGGGTATCTCACTATAAAAAAGGGCATATCCCAACGCAATGCTCTAATTTACGCATATAAAAGTACGTGTTGTGATAAATGTGCTTGCTGGAAAACAGTGTGGTGTCAATTTGCATGCCACTCCGATGCTTCTCTAGAATGGCAAGAAGTTCAAGCGACAAAATCGAGAGATCGAGAGAGTGGGCAATATCATCTTCTTGTCTATCATCAACCATCATCAATACTTTGTGTGGTCACTGACCATCATTTTCGTTTTCGGCAATACCCTACAATTAATTTGCAATAAGAGAACGCTTAAGCAATTATTGGTTTAAAACGTCAAACCCGCGTCTTAAGTACCTGCTTATGTGAACTGCACGCTAGTTTAGTTAAAAAAACAAATTACTTCAGTCCTTCACAAGATTCGTAGCTTTTTATTGTTATTATCTTTAACTACATTTCACTAAGATTTCATATAGATAACTAGGTGTTAGAACCAGTGTAGTTCGACCGGGAAAGTACCGTCGCTACACTTGTTCGTGGCTCTGCGTGAAGCAGTTCTTATGTTAGGGTGGAAGGGTGTGGTTGCCGGTTCACTTTTATCGCGTAATATAAAAGCAGTGAGCCGTGAACTGACTGTAGTAGCAAACGAGCATGCAGTCCACCTGATGGTAAGTGATCAGAGCCGCCCATGTACATCACAGAGGCGTCGCTGCACCCGAGGACTAAGATAGTCGTTTTAAATAAAAGTGTGCCGGCAACTACACCCTTGCATCGAAACGCAAGAAATACTTCAAGGATTTGACTTCAGATTGAACCCTTGTTCTATATGAAGTTGCTTACGCATGTCCATCGGCGGCAGTGACTACTTACAGCCTGCAGGACTGCAGGCTCATATGCTACTTCAATCGGATAAAAAAGATAATTTATTTATTTATTTATTCATTTATACTTATATACCTAAAGTGGTACAAAGGCGGACTTAACGCCATAGGCATTCTCTCCCAGTCGACCTTTAGAAAAAGCAGATGTCATCGAAGGCGGTATTATATTAAATTAAATATTAGAATAAGAAAGAAAAAAAAACAAAAACAGATATTAAATGTAAATATGCATGTATACTAATAAAGTAATAAAGTTAAAATAATAATAAATAAACACTATATAAATATAATAAACACAATACAAATATAAACAACGAGTAGAATAATAATAATCATTACAATTAGTTCCGGAAATGTTGTTTGAGGTAATGAAATGAAATGTCTTTATCTTGCATAGGCCTTCGGGGGCGCTTACAAATTGTCAGTTACATTTATATATATTTTTTTACACTACCATCGGATCGGAAAACGACCTCAACTGAGAAGATCCGGCAAGAAACTCAGTGGGTTTGTCTTTTTTTCTTTGTATATCTTTTTTTATATTTTTTTATTTGCCATCTTGTTTTTACATGGGTAACAAAAGTTAGCTCCAGTATCCTGCCCTACACCTAAATACCCTACCCTAATAACCTGTGACTTTTTCTTTAAATGCCTGCCTGCTCATTACCTTAATACAAGGATAATACAAGGATCCTGTACTCTATAGTTAAGGTATAAAACATTTTAATCTACCGTTATGTACACAACCATGTTTGGTTAAAGACTATATACATACTACGAAGTGGTTAGTTAATGTCGCTAATCAGTGTGTAAATGTTTGTCGACTGTTGATGTATCATCATCATAATTATGTACTCGAAACTACAAGTAAATTAAAAAGGTTAACTCTCTGTGATATTTGAACAATGACACTCAAAATCAAGGGCTTTAACAAATAACATAATAAAAATAAAAAATCTATCTGCCTAAAAATGTTTGACTACTTCATTTTCAGTTGATTGTTTTTAAGCAGTTAGGTTTTTTTGAGTATTTTATAACGCTTCTTATACAGTTTTCAATTAATTTAATTTAATCCGTATATTAAATAGTAAATTGAAGATAAAACGTCCTTTCCCTTATTTCCTCTAACAGCATTTACCTTATTAAATTTTAAAAAATATAACCAATTTATATTACTCGGACAATCAAATCGATTCCAATGATACAGTCCGTCAAGCCTTTTTAATGCAGTCGTGTAAAAAATTACATTTAAATTTACATACAATGTGCATTTAGCCTATATGTTAATCCAGAGTGTTAGCTAACTCTCTACCAATATCTATGAAAATCGCTTTAGCGGTTTAGACGCGAAGAAGTAACAAACATACACACTCACAAACTTTCGCCTTTATAATATTAAGTATGATAATAATACACCTAAATACATAAAAAATACACACACACATATATACTTTATCATATGAAACAAACTTTCTTATACATTACGTTTCAAGAGCAGATAAAAAGACAAAGAATATTAACATTCATACTGAAGCAAAGAATATTAACATTCATACTGAAGCATTTGAATTTATTACAGCGTAAGAGCTGAAGACTACAGGGACGAGTATCACAATTGTAAGTTGTGTAATAACATGAATTCATTGCAAGCCCTTAAATCTTCGGAGTGCACTTGTCGTACAGTAGAAGGTAAGCTATTAATATCTCTTTGTCTTCATAGCTCTAAATATCTTTTGTTGCATGATTTTCACTAAAAAATGGAATAATAAAAATAAGCAATTTTGATGGCGGTAGAACTAGTGTAGTTCGACCGGAGAAGTACCACTGCCACACTTATTTCTAATGTGAAGCATTTCTTGCATTTCGATAGAAGGGTGTGTTTAGAATGGAAGTTTTAGGCCATAGTCCACCGCGCTGGCCAAGTGCGAATTGGTGGACTTCACATACCTCCGAGAACTTTTTTTTGAACTCTCGGGTGTCTACGTGTCCTCACGATGTTTTCCTTCACCCAAAAGCAGTGGTAATTAATTTCTAATATGCACATAAATCAGGTGCCTGGGTTTGAACCTCGGACCTCCCAATCGAGAGGGCAAGTATCAACCATTAGGCTATCACTGCTCTCTTGTTCACTTCAATTTAATATAAAACTATAGTTATAAATGCCGCTGTACAAATTTATCGCTTCATGTCAATCGTTGACGATCATACCAGAGCCTAAAACTGAGAGACGTTCAAAATTATCTCAGAGCTTGTTCAAAGACTCTGTGACAAAGAGGTCTCGGTTTAATTAGGTACCTACCCATTCTAAGACCTTGTAACGACGAGATTCATAATTACTTTATAGCGAAACATATATTTACTACTTTAACAACTCAAACATACCTATATGAAATACACCTGTAAGTGAATACTTGCTTTACAAATAATATGAACGCTTCCTTTAACTATGATCATTTTTTTATTTGACTGAAGTAGCAAACGAGCATGCAGTCCACCTGGTGGTAAGTGGTCACTGCCGCTCATGGACATCTGTAATCAACTTTATACAGAACATGGGTTCCATCTGAAGTTAATCACAGATGCGTTGCTACACCCGAAGACTATGATAGGCGCCTCATATAAAAGTGTGCCGGCAACCACACCATTCCATCTAAACGCAAGAAATGCTTTACGCTAGAAATAGGTGTGGCGATGGTACTTCCCCAGTTGAACAACACTGATTTTACCACCTTCTAGGTGGTAGAACATTGAACAAAACGAGTAAGCAGTCCACCCGATGGTAAGCTTCCTCTTCAGATATTATGGGAACGCTATAACATGGGCTCTTCAAGAAAGTTAAAAAAGAGTTCTTGTTTCAGAACCGGTACCTTGGCGACTTGTCTGGTGTTGCAATTATCCGTGAGTGATGGTGGCTTTTACCGATATATGCTACTTGACATAACTTTACAAAACCAATTACACTAATATTATGATACTACATACTTCAGGTATTTTTAGATTAGCAGGTCATCTAGTTTTAAACCCACAAAATTCTCCTGTCTATCAAGGACTAAGGTTTAACCCTGATAAGTATAACGCTTAACTTTTGGCAACTCGCGTGGCTGAGCGGTTACCATCATACCCATTACCATACCATTACCCATTGTCTGACGCGTAATAGGTTCCGGGTTCGATTCCCGGCAAGACAGGCATCTGAATGATGAGTTTAGATTCATGTTCTAGATCTGGGTGTTTGTGTATTCGTCTTGTATTTCCATGGTACCCACGACACACGAGAAAATCCTAGTGTGGGGTGTAGTGGGAGAAAATGAGTGTAGAAAGTGTATTTAATAACACAGCTAAAATTTTTGTTGCTGCAATCAAACTCCCTCGGATTTTATTAACTTTAATTTTATATCGCTCTAGCTGAACCCCACCGCTTCGCCCGCGTTAATAAAAATCGATGTATTGATTGTCCCGTGGAAGTAAGATATTTCTAACGGTAAAAAGTAGCCTATATGTTAATCCAGAGTATCACCTAACTGCCTACCAAATCTTAGAAAAATCGCTCCAGCCGTTTAGATGTGAAGAAGTAACATACACACTCACAAACTTCCGCCTTTATAATATTAGTATGATCACGACTCAATACTAATGAAATGAAGACACTGACATGTATGACGCTTCCTACACTCAATCCCATGCTGGCATTGCTTTGTGATACCGTGAACACACAGATAACACAAAGCAGATCTCAAACTATAATAAACTTTTATTTGCGAATGTGCCTGACCGGGGTTCGAATCGAGGTCTCAGTGCTCCGATAGAAGGATGTAAAGCACTTCTACCAAACTGCCAATAGATAAGAAAATAGCACTGAACTACTGAAAATGCACTCTAAATTATATTTATACAAAATTTTAGGTAAAATATCGCCTGATACAACAAACGCCATACGTGTTGCGAATTCTAAGGAAATGTACGACAACTGTGAATACATGGGATGCAAGCGACAATGATACTTATGTCAAAGGAATTGCAGCGAAAATCCTATGGCAACAGAAACATCTGTGCAAAACAAAATGACCTTTAAATATTAACGTGCATAGTCGAAAATTGTGTGCCCGTGTTGAAATGAAAAGCCTCTGCTTGTATTGAGATGTCACGAGTTTATTTTACCTTATTTTGAAAATTTAATAATATCACTTCTCGCATTAGTAATGTTAGTTTATTACTAGCTCAACACTGGGCAAAGTGTTTTATATCTTGTAAATAAAGCTTGTGACATGCATTTATTAAGGTACTATATTCGAAGCGTACATACATACATATCCCCTAAGGGGGAAATTAAATAATGTAACTGATCTGAAAATGTGCTTTTAATTCCAAAACGTCTTAAAGAGAGCCTGAAATAGCCCTGCACGAAGTCTCTCGTGCGAGTAGATGTTGAGACTCCTTTGCACAATACTAACATGCTGAGTAAATAACATGACATAAGTTTGTATTTCTGCAGTTTGTGTATTTTGTGCAGAAATAAAGCATTATTATTTTTGTATGTATGCTTAAAACTCTGTCACTAAGCCTCGTCTGGTGAGTATTACTATGTCTGCAGAAGTAACAAATACTATAAATGACAAAAAATAATAATAAAGTAATAAAGTCCTCATACAAGACACAAATATTTAACGGCTTTTTCCGTTATTAGTCCGTCTTCATTGAGCTGTGAAACTATAAAGAAGTAGGTACTTTAAATTTTCACAAAGTGTGTATTTCTATAGCTGCTGCGACAAAAAATAAAACACAAAATAAAAAAGAATAAAATTGGTAGTATGGAACCCTCTTTGTGCTTGTTCGACTCGTACTTGGCCAAGCAGTATTCGTTTAGCAACTTCTACCTATCTTGTGCTCTTAGCTTATACCTTGAGATTCTGTAGGTCTTTAGATGATAAAATTAAATATTCCCTTAACTACGTCAAGCTCTCGACTGCACATTTCAATGCTAAAGTTCCCTAGGGATATTTAACCAAGTTCCCGAATAAATTAGCGGTTCAGTCCAGGATTAAATTAATCATCTTTCGCGTGAAAATTTCAATTTCAAAGCGCTTCCAATCACAATATGCGACAAACTTTTCATTCTTAATTATCACCAAGGCCTAGTACAATGAAGGGATAGCCTAATGGTTGAAACTTGCTCTCTCGATCGGGAGGTCCGAGGTTCAAACCCAGGCACGCCGATTTATGTGCGTATTAGACAATAATTATCACTGCTTTTCGGTGAAGGAAAAACATCGTGAAGAAACCTACACACACGAGAGATCTTTTAAAAAAAAGTTCTCGAAGGTGTGTGCAATCCACCAATCCGCACTTGGCCAGTGTGGTGGACTATGGCTTATAATTCTCTCATTCCGAGAGAAGACCCGTGCCCAGCAGTGGGACAATAATGAGTTGACGACAACCGGGCTTGCTGAATAAGAATATTTACTAAGCTTTTTCCGCAGTTTCGCTCGCTTCGGTCACGTCTACCACGATTATGAGTATTCTAAGTGTAGTAAACAGCTGTCCATGAGCGGCAGTGACCACTTTCCATCAGGTGGACTGCATGCTCGTTTGCTACTTCAGTCAGATAAAAAAAAACTTATCGATTTTAAATTTTTCTTTACTATTTTTACAAAGATCAAATAGTATAGTTTTTTTTAATATTAATGATAAACATTTCGCACCACTGAGACAAAGATAGTTTTGTTGTGCGCACACAATGTAAGCATTAGGCGACTGTGTGGACGTGTTAAATTACACAATTGTACTTAACAGGATTGCAATGTATGATCGAACTAAATGCGACTTGATTTAGGGAGACGAAAATTGGATTGGCGACCAATGTTCATACCATTAATTGGCCAATCAAAATGATTCCAAAACCGTACAAATGCGATCAAGTGGCACTTTTGATAAACGTAAGCGTTGGGTATTTGAATGGAAGCGTTTATTTGAATACACTTTAATAGCAGTGAAAACATTATTCGTGAAACGCATTAAAATTGTATCTTTTATGAAATCACCGAAACAAACGAACGCTCATCATCTAAAGGTAAGTAGATTAAGATAGTTAAAAATACTCATTTATATTAAAACTAGCTGTACCCGCGGCTTCGCCCGCGTAAAAATGAGTGTATCGCAAAGTTATTCCCGCACAAATCTCGACTCCATTGAAATTCTATGATAAAAATAGTCTTTATGTTGTTCCACAACCTTTTCTATAGTGAAAGTCCGATCCAAATGAGTTTAGCCGCTCAGGTTATTACCCGGACAAACAAAGAGTAAAAAAACGAATTTAAAATAGATATGTATTTGTGGATAAAATCATAATTGTTATGTGAAAATATTTTTAAGATTAGACGAATTAGAATTAGAATTTTAAAATTAGACGATTGTAAACCGCCTTTCTTTGAACTAATTAACAATCTTAGTGGTCACCCAATATCAAGAAGCAACCTGTAAAATAAATTCTCCTCCACATTTAAACCTAAACGCATCGATTACAAAGATTGATTTTTCCGATTTGGAAAACACTATTTTATCGGACTTAAATTTCTGAGTAAGATTATAGGTGAACAAAATGCAACCACCACAAAAAATAGATTTTAATTTTATTTGTTTTAAATATTATTATTATTGTGAGATAATAATTAGGGATTATTTATATTTAAAAGGATGGTTTAAATAAAATCATACTTTGTAAAATAGGGCAACAGAAACAAATGCTACCGTAATATTATTAATTAACATGGCAAAACCATGCTATTTCACTATTTTCGTGTCCTGTTCAACACTGGACACTATCAAGTGGTCAGATAACTCTAAAAACTCACGCTCTTCCGCGGTCGGCTTGTATTAGCATGCGCGAGCTAGACGGCTAGCTAGCTACCCCTGCCGAGAGGCAAATCGCGATCTTTATAATTTTAAATCTCTAATATCTTCAAAAGTATTTATTTATATAAGGATTAATACCGAACAGAAGAGAACACACTCGAAAATAACGTAATATTTTTAGTTGAAATATTTAACATAAAAATAATTATTGTGACTTAACCATAACTTATAGAGATATGCTATCGCGGATTTATTTTATATTTATTGTTGCAATCCAGTGTTTCGTGGCTCATAACGGAATAATTAGTAATTCAACATCAACATTTAACTTATCGATATTACTTCGTAGTTGTATTGTAGATAACGCCATCTATCAAATGTTCATTCAACGTAATTCAACAGAACAGTGATAGAAAGCGTAAGTATACCTAATATTTAACTCATCGGGAATTCCTCGTAATTACAATCGTATCTTTCGCATTTTAAATACGTTTTCATTTAAATCAAATTTATATCACATCTATTTGATTTACGCTGATGACCTGCAGGTTTACATTCATTGTAATCCGCGCGATACTCATGAGGCGGTCGATAAGATTAACGCGGACTTAGAGCGAATAAGTAAATGGTGCAACTTAAACTGCCTTATGTTAAACGGAAACAAGTCCAAATTTTTAATTTTAGGCTCAAAATCTCAAATTAGGCACATATCTGAGCAAGGCGCTTCGATCAAAATAAAAGGTGAAGCTATTGAACGCGTCCATGAAGCACGTAATTTAGGGTTACTAATGGACGAAAACCTTCATTTTGAAAATCACATTATTAACACAAGTAGAAATTGTTTTTACAGGCTCAAAGTTTTATATCAAATACGCAATTTTTTAACAGTTAACGTGCGGGAAAAACTATGTGAGACATTAATACTCTCAAAATTAAATTACATGGACGTGGTATATGGCCCACGGCTCCTGACTCGTACACAACAGTTAGTGCAACGCGTACAAAACGCCTGTGCGCGATACTGCTTCGCCATACCACCCCGTACACATGTCACTCCATACATCAATAGTGCAAAAAAATTAAAAATGGATTCACGTAGGAAGCTTCATCTAGCCACTCTTCTTTTTGGGATTATAAACAATAACATGCCTTCCTATCTTGCCAAGAAACTGATATGGTCGTGTGATGAGAAGATGTATAATACGCGTCCTCGAAGTAACCCTCTAATAGTTCCTCTTCACCGCACTCATGCATTTCGAGGTAGCTTTAAGTACGCCGCGTCCAAGTGTTGGAACGATGTCCCGCCGCCTTTACGTAACCTAAAAACAGTAAACTCATTTAAAAACAAATATTATCTACATCTATTAGAGCTTCAGGTAAACACATAAAGATCAAACACTTATTCCTAATATTACTCACCTGAAGATTTGATATTTATCTCAGTAGATTATTTCAAATTTCTTCATAGCTTTTCTTATTTTTCTGTTGCTTCTCCATAACTTGGATGCAACCATAGTATTTCATTAACGTACAATACACATCACACCAATGAAACACAATTGTTATGACTTAAATTTAAAAATCATGAATAATTTATTTAATTACATTTCGGTTAACTTAATTCAGAATATCACACCATCACAACTACCCGCCAGTTACAATAAACATAGTATTTCCGCATGACGCAATGCCCGTCCCCCCCACTCTCTCCGTGAGTCACTCAATGGGCTCACTGAAAACCAGCGCCGGGTGCAACGCGCCACGGCATTAACGCTGAGTGAGTACCAACTTCCAAACCTCGGCATACATACATAGGGAGCCTTTAAATATATTATAGTGTATTTTAAATGTTAAAATTATAATTATATATATTGGTAATTCTTTAGTGCTAAGTTTTCATGTATTAGTTTACTGTAGCTTGTTTATCTCCTCTTCTGTTCACTGATATAATTATTGTTAACTATAATGCCCTTATGTTGTATGTGAGTTGCGTTTGCAAATAAAGTTTTTCTATTTCTATTTCTATTTCTATTTCTATAATTAATTGTTACCAATTAATATGTATTATTTCTGAACGAACTCACGATGACGTCCAGGCGAAATGGCCAATATGGTGATTGTCATTTGCATTGGAATTTAACAAAATTCGCGACATACCGAGTTTTACGGATATATGTTGTCGACTCAAAATCAATATTTTTTAATGTTTTATTATACACATAAGTTTTTAGTCAAATCTATGATACCCCTTGACGGAATTATTAGTACACCTCTTACCACTACCATACAAAACTTTATGCTCGATTTTAACATTTCCAACCCATTTTTTGAAATAAAAAGTAGCCTATAATGGATCCCAAGTTCACCACTATCTGTGTACACAATTTCATAAAAATCGGTGCAGTAGTTTAGGCGTGAAAGAGCAACAGACAGACAGACAGAGTTATTTTCGCATTTATAATATTAAGTAGGGAAGTAGGGATAATGAGAGTTACACTGACATAAAAAAATAACAATCCTAAACGTCACTACTAAGTTTGATACATAAACACACATAAACATTAATGATGGCCGACAACAGTGGAGGGAGTGAGAGAAACAGGAGACCGGCTTCGGTCTCATCCCTACTCCGCGTTGTTCACTGGGTAGTTACACCGATATAGTCTGGCCAATGAGTATCCAGAGTAAAAGCGCGGAAAAATTTAAAAATTAATTAAATCACTAAAATAATTATTAAAAAATGGGGGTTGGTGATAGAAGGGCAAAAACTTAGGGTTGTATGTATTTTTGAATATCGTATCATAAAAAAATTAAAAAAAAAATTGAGGGGTGGACCACCCTTATTATTTAGGGGTGTGAAAAATAGATGTTAGCCGATTCTCAGACCTACCCAATATGCTTACCAAATTTCAGAGGAATCGGTCAAGCCGTTTCGGAGGAGTATCGAGACTAACATTGTGACACGAGAATTTTATATATAAGATGATATTTTTATTATAAAACACAAACTACACTAGGTATATGGTTAAAATTTTTCTCCGACAATCTTCAAACCAAAACTCAGAAGTACGTCAAGTACTGCTTTTATTACCCAGAAATAGCTGTGACGGTGATATTGGAGCTGATCCTTGAAGAGAAATAGGTACTGTTTTACTAATTTGAAGGTGGTAGAACCAGTGTAGTTCGACCGGGGAAGTACCACCGCCATTTCTAGCGTGTAGCATTTCTTGCGGTTTGATAGAAGGGCGTGGTTGCCGGCACATTTTCACATGAAGCGACCGTAACAGTCCTCGGGAGTAGCGACGCATCTGTGATTGACTTCAAATGAAATCCATTTTCTGCATGAAGTTGCTTAAAGATGTCCGTGGGTGGCAGTGACCACTTACCAGTAGGTGGACTACATCCTTTTTTGCTACTTCAGTCAGATAAAAAACAATATTACGGCGGAAGTTTCAGAGAATGTATGGAAAGTTACTCTTTCGCACAATAACTCATTGTTGGATTTTACTAAAATTTGGCATACGAATATTTTATGAACTGAATTTTTTTTTATTTGACTGAAGTAGCAAACGAGCATGCAGTCCACCTGATGGTAAGTGGTCACTGCTGCCCAATTATACAAACAATTCTCATTATTACAGTAAATGTGGCCAAAACGGACGAAGCCACAGGAACAAGCTAGTTCATAATAATATCACTAGTACATAGCTGTTCGCCTGAGATATCGGAATCGGAAAGTTCTGTTTTATCGTCAATCAAATTGAAGTCCACTTCGTTCATTGAATAGTAGAATAGACTGAGATTTCTTTTTTATTTTTTCTTATTGTATTCGTTCTCGTGCAATGGAATATTCTGCATTATTATTGTTTTTGTTTTAACCTGATTGATTTTGTCTTCATTTCTGATATACTACTAGATGTAGACTATTTTTGTAGATTCGTCAACATCGGTTACATCTGCCATGGTTATAAGTATTATATGTGTTAGTCTAGGTAATGAACTGAAAAAAACACGCTTTCTACACTCATAGTCTACACACAACGTCCCTGTAGTCCCGGGATCAGAAAAGGGCTACGGCATCCCCTTCCTGTCGTAAGAGGCGACTAAATGGGGCTTCCGGGGTTGCAGGCGGCTAGAGTGGGAGCTCGAACCGTTCGGTCAGGCGACCCCGGGAAGGACGGCGGTACATGTGGTCGCATACCGTTGTAAAGACTATACGGAGCGGTGGGCCCAGCCGCCCATCTGGGAGGAGCCCGATGGTGCAACGTGCTCAGAGGATTCCGGTTGCGGTCGGACCGAGTTCCCGGAGTCCTCTTCATAGCACCGAGGACGGCCACCGGGGGGTTTTAGTGCGGTAAAAATCCCACATAACCTTGCGTCACTCCCACGGCATTGGGTACCTTTTGAAGGTTTCCCCCTCGAAAACAAAAAAAAAACAAAAAAGTCCACACATAAGACACAAGACGAATACACAAACACCCAGACCCAGAACATGAATCTAAACTCATCATTCAGATACCTGACTAGCCGGGAATCGAACTCGGGACCCATTGCTCACCAGACCGGTATGGTAACCACTCTGCCACGCAGGTCGTCAATGAAATATGACTGAGTCAAATTTTAGCTAAATTCGACAGGTAGTTTTTGAGTGAAAGTGTAACATACACACTTACATAATCATAAGCTTTCGTATTTACAACATTAGCAAGAAATAAAATTTTCTTTTTAAGAATACTAATATTATTGTAAATCAAGTTAGTCTTTTTATGTTTCACGTTACCATTTATGTTAAATTACACGGTCGTGGGTCTTAACGAGATCCATTCACAAATAAAAATATTTGATTAAAGAGCGATATCCTACTAATATTATAAATGCGAAAGTTTGTGAGGATGTATGTGTATTTGTTATTCTTTCACGCAAAAACTACTGAACGGATTAGGTTGAAACTTTACAGTAGTATAGGTTATACATCAGAATCACACATGGGCTATAATTTGTAATGATTTTTTTTTATAAGGTTATAATATAACGAGAAATATCAGGTTAGTCGGAAAAAAAGTTGTGCTCTGAGAGCTATCTTCGCGTACGCTGCCTAAACCGTTGGAGATATCCAAATATAATGTACCGTGGGATTGTTTGGCTCACATAGATCTAAATAAAAGTCCGCGACAGCATATGTCTATATTTTATGTGTAACCCACAATAACTCTTTTTATACTTTGAAAATTTTAAAAATATCAAGTTGATGTTTCCATGGGTTTTATACAAACTAAATATTAATCCTTATCAAAATAAATGATTTCAAAAAATCAAGCATCTAATAAAGATTGAATCTGCCTTTTACACCATGTAAATTGGATAAGTAGTTTAGAAGATATTACGAGTATAACATATTGCGTAGTCAATTGATTGACCGGCTGTACGCGCCGTGCGCCGCTGCCGTATACAACGAAGTTGTATGATATTAATATTTGAATGGTTATAAAACACGGAGCAAAATGTGAAAGGTCAATGACGTCTCTGTAGTTCCGGGAATAAGGCTAAGGTATCCCCTGTCTGTGGTAAGAGGCAACTAAAAGGGACCTTTCGGGGTTGCGGGCGGCTAGACTGAGAGTTCCAAACACCCAGTCAGCAACTTCGGGAAAGATGTCAGCATGTGTGGTCGCATGCTATCGTGAGAGCCAGGATGGACGGAGCTTGAACCGTCCAGCCAGGCGATCCCGGGAAGGACGGTGGCATACGTGTGGTCGCATATCGTGGTAAAGACCAGATGGAGTGGTGGGCCCAGCCGCTCACTTGAGGAGGAGCCCGATGGGGCAATGCACTCAGAGGACTCCAGTTGCGTTCCTTGGAAGATCCCGGAGTCCTGGTGCTATAAGAATCCCAGATAAACCTGCGTCGCTCCCACGGCGTACCTTTTGAAGGTTTCTCCCTCGACAAAAAAGAAAAAAGTCAATGAGAATGAAACAGCGGAAAGGTTAAATATGTTATTCAATCGTCATCGACATTTTAATGTAACACAACTCGGTACATATGTCAGATTAGCAGTAGTTTAGGTCGTAGTTGACCACGCTAGCCAGCTGCGCGTTGGTAACCGTCACGGGTTTTGAGACCCTTTCTTAAAACTTTTAATTTCAGAGTAAGCATTAATATCTGTTGCCGACAAAACTAATTCAAATTAATATACGTGCCTGTGATTTGAAATTTGAACACACTGATTTAGGCGATTAACACACGGCACCGCGCACCGCCGCGAATAGCGGTGCCCCGCGCGGTAAGGCGGTTTACGCACCTGTACGCGCGGATGGACCGATCATGAAAATAAACTTTTCGACATCGAAATGCATTTTTGCTTCATGATGATCCGCGCGGTTAGGCGCCAGCCCGTGTGTGAGGCGCCGACCCCCCGCACTGTCGTTCACACGGAGACACGGTGGTGATGAGAACGCCGCTGGACCGCGCGGCGAGTCGGTGTACGTTTGTGAGGCATCAACGGATTTAATAGACCCCAATACAACATGAGATCCGCTTCATCGCCTACCGTGGCAGTGAGTGAGAGGTGCGGCGGTGATGCCTCCCTGGTTGAACCATTGCTCTACCACCTTGCAAACTTTATGTGGCAGACTAAATTCCACGCGAGCGAAGCCGCGGGCAAAGGCTAGTTATTTATAAATGAGTAATGCAAGGTGGTAGAACCAGTGTAGTTCGACCGGGGAAGTACCACCGCCACACCTATTTCTATCGTGAAGCGTTTGTTGCGTTTCAATAGAAGGGTGTGGTTGCCGGCACACTTTCACATGAGGCGACCATCATAGTCCTCGGGAGTAGCAACGCATCTGTGATTGACTTCAGATGGAACCCACGTTCTGTATGAAGCTGATTACAGATGTCCATGGGCGGCGGTTACCACTTACCATCAGGTGGACTGCATGCTCGTTTGCTACTTCAGTGAAATAAAAAAAAAATGGTAAATATGTAATAAGTTATTACTATCCTATAAATAAGTAATTAACTTAAAACGAAATAGAAGTCCTCTATAAAGTAGAATAGAAACGTAAAGAACGGAAGTCAGAAGAGTTGGTAACCAAGCTCTTAAGATTGTGTTGGAGCACACCTTATCAACTTTCAGAACTATTACAATTTTTTATAGATAAACTTTTTATAGATAAACGTTTTTTGGGATAGGGGATACTAGTTTGGTTGATGTTTGATGGTTTGATTGGTTTGATGGTTTCAATAACACAGTGACCTATGGACATTTACAATACTAGAAATGTCGCCAATACATATAAGAGCCCCATGTCATAGTGCTCCGGGAATACCTCAGAAGGAAGATCATTCCACGTCTTGCTTATTCGCGACAGGAAAGAGCGCGCATACTTAACCATGGAGGTCCGCCACGAGTCCAGTTGATGCCGATGGAACCTTATCCTTTGGTAAGTAGAAAGGATGTAAGTTTAACTACAAGCCGAAAATAGAATGCAATTCGTATGAAATAAAATGCTTCTTAACGTGTATCAGATATCTACAAATGTATCTCCTGATACACAGAAAGGAGACAGTATAACAAAGAAGAGGAAAACGGAAGTAACACAGGCCTTCAATAACTGTGATGTTCGTGACCGGAATTCGGTGTATCGTAAGATTAACGGGACGAAACATTATTGGTACGCACGGACGAATTTTGCTGAGGAAATATGTGCATATTGGACGAATATTAACCAGGGAGAAAGTGTATGCAAGTTTACTTATCAATCCATGTATATAAAACAGAGAGGTGTCGCTTATGTTTCATTCAAAGTTTTTTGGCTATCTTTTATTCTATTTAAATATACTACGACAAAAAACTATATGATCGGGAGGAATTTAACATTATTTTATGATGGTACCACTAAATCTTTTCATATAAATGTAAGATTACTATGCAATGTTACATTTATATGCAATGCCCTGATTCGGATGGTTTGATAAAGCAGATTCACTTTTAAGAATCTAACTCAAATAATTCTTTTATATAAAATTGAATACAAAGTTTTATAGCTGACAATTACACATATGATAATTTGTTTACATTTAAAAAATATTTTCACAATTGTTATCCCATTACTATTCCACTGCGTTGTGTGGGACTTCTTTTAGACAATTCAGTCTGAAAGAAAATCCACACAAAGCAGAGTTTAAGGCCATAATTCACTACGAATATCCAAGTGTAAATTAGTAGATTTTCAGTTGAACTCTCATTTATGTAGGTTTCATGGTGTATGAATTCACCACAAAACAACGATAATTAATTTCTTACAACTTTAGAAAATTCAATGCATGTCTGAAGTCAGAATTTCTGATCCTCGATAGAGAAGACGAGTTTTAACCATTAGATCATCACTGCTCTTAGATTTAAGTGTACCTAACAAATATCCACAGCTTACACACTTTACTTGTCATCTATTTTTGTTTTTCTCTTCTTCACAAAGTCTACAATAACCCAATCAATGAAGAACGACGTCAGCTCTGTTTTAATAGTAAGTACATTATTATACTCTTAACATACATAAGAAGAAAACGTGGGTGAGACACAAAGCTCCCTTGAATAACTCCAACGCTCGTGACCAGAATGCGACATGTATCGCTCGGGAAGATTAACGGGACTAGACATTATTGGTACGCACGGACGAACATATTTTTGCCATTTTTTAAGTAAACTGTCTAGAACATTTTGTAGCGAATTTGGATATTTTGAAGATTTGTTCGACCGGAAAGGTATAAATTTCTAACGTAACGGGGGAAACCTTCAAAAAGTACTCGACGCCGTGGGAGCAACGCTGGGTTACGTGGGATTTTTACCTCACTAAAGACCCCCCCCCCTCCGGTAGCCATCCTCAGCGCTGCATGGAGAACTCTGGGACCTCCAGTGGAACACAACCGGAATCCTCCGAGCGCGATGCCCCATTCAGGCTCTTCCCAGTGAGCATTTGTACACAGTGCGGCTTCTGGTGTTTACAACGGCCACACATGCCATCGTCCTACCTGGGGTCGCTTGGCTAGACGGTTCGAGTTCCCACTCTTACCACCCGTAATCCCGGAAGCGCCTTTTAGTCACCTCTTAGGTCAGGCAGGGAATAACGTAGCCCTATTCTGGTCCCGGAACTACAGGGGCAAACGTAACGTAACACCTATTTCTAACTCGAAATAGACCTTGCTTTTCGGAAAGTTGTGCTTGCCGCTTCAATTCTATATGAGGTTACTATCTTAACCCGGGAGTAGTAACACATCGGTGATTGACAGATAGAACCTCTGCCTCGTTGTTTACCGATCATAGGTGGCAAGAACTACTTACCATTAGATAGACTACTTGATTGGGTGCTACTATGATTGTATAAAAACATAGTAGAACCCGCGACTTTGTTCGCAGAAACCGTAAGGTGTTACTGCCTCTGATGAATATCTGAAATTGTCGTCTCATAAAAAAGTGAGCCACCACACTCATCCACCGACGCACGAACAGCTTTACGCTAAAAAAAAAGTGATGGTGGTACGATGGTACCTGCCGGTTACGATTTATACTGGCACCACCACTTTCCAAAATATTATTCCCACGCTTTCAAACTATAATATATTATTGCCCCAAAAACACTAGTTTATGTTACGATAGCATACATAACTCGTATGTCTTGAGTATTGAAGTTATGGCCTGAAGTTCAAGATTTACGGTATACGGTAATATTGATACGCACGGATGGCTGGTACGGATACGTATTTTTGTTTACTTTGCAAAATGACTTTGGACCCATATCACATTTGTTTTGTCTTTATTTACGAGCATTATAACCATGCAGGCAGTTAGGGACAGATTTATTGTTTATTGCCAGCATTGCTCGGAAAAAAATTGATAAAATTCTATACGTGATCTTTTTTAGGAAATTGAATTAGCAATAAAGCATGCAGTCCGCCTGATGGTTAGTGAACATTGTTGCCCATGGACACTAGTGAGCATCTTAATCTTAGGCGCGCATTAGATTTGGATGCGTCGCAGGGCACGGACCGCTGTCTATTTCAACAGGCTCCTCCTTGTCCTCTCTAATGTAATTTAGCGATAGCCATTGAATTCGGATTGCTGGAACTTCTTAGTCAATTTAATTGATCATAACTAAAGTAATTCCTATGAATAGCTTCTGATGTCTGAAGGGTCGACTAATTTTCCTTCTTTTTCGACAAACACATTCATACGCCCGAGTTTAAGATGGTCATTGGAGTACAACCCATTATTGTCCCACTGCTGGGCACGGGTCTTCTCTGAGAATGAGAGAGTTTTAGGCCATAGTCCACCGCGCTAGCCATGTGCGAATTGGTGTGTTAAGATGGTCATCACATAATATAAAAGAGAGCCATAAACCATACCCTTCTTTTGGAACCCAAGTACTGATTCACGCTAGACTTATGTATGACCATTTTATAGTACGTCCAGCTGTCTTCGTTGTACAGTTGGTTAAATAAATGGTCATACATACATATGTTAATTCATCCATCCATCCATCCATCAGCCTTTTGATGTCCACTGCTGAACATAGGCCTCCCCTAAATGGCGCCACTCCAACCGGTCCTGTGCCCTCTGAATCCAACGGTTTCCCGCTGTCTTCTTCAGCTCATCGGTCCATCTGATAGGGGGGCGACCTTTACTCCTTTTGCCTAAACGTGGTCGCCACTCGAGGACCTTTCTTCCCCATCGGTTATCGGTCCTACAAGCGATGTGGCCGGCCCACTGCCACTTCAGCCTGCTTATTTTGAGAGCTATGTCTGAAAGCTTCGTTCATCGTTGCGAATCATGTCTCGTAGCGAAATTCCGAGCATAACCCTCTCCATAGCACGCTGAGCGACCCTGAGCCTCCAAATGAGGCCTACCGTGAAGGACCACGTTTCGGCGCCGTAGGTCATCACTGGCAACACACATTGCTCGAATAATTTCGACTTCAGGCACTGAGGAATTTTGGACGAGAAGATACTACGTAATTTCCCGAACGCAGCCCAGCCGAGTTGGATTCTACGAGTGACCTCCCTCTCAAAGTTGGACTTACCCATCCGGATCGTTTGTCCCAGGTAAATGTACTCGTCGACAACTTCGAGAGGAGTGCCATCAACAACTACCGGTACGGGTGTGACATGGACATTAGACATGATTTTCGTCTTGTCCATGTTCATCTTAAGACCCACCCGTTGTGAGGCACTGTTGAGGTCGCCTACCTATGTTAATTCATACATGTACATAAACACATAGGTAAATTCATGTATATAGACACACTAGTATATACATACGCTCGAAAAACACTACCATCCTGAGGCAATCTGTTAAAAATACGCCAATAATAAATCAAAGGAAGCATATTTTTGGTTTACAATTTCAGCTCATTTATATTCCGTAACGATAATTACGCTGTCAATAATATTAGAGAGCCATTGTGTTTCGTAGACGAGCGTGTTTTTTCTATTTATACTTTCGGAAATTTCCGTTTAAGCGAGGTCGGGCAATAAATTTTAATCAAAGAGCTAATTGCTTCGGCAATCGGGATTTCTTTGTTTCCGTTTAGTCAGTTTACACTCAGTAGTTGATTTTAATATCTTATTATTATAGATTTTATTAAATGAGATGTTTTATAGGGTTTGCATTAACATTATTTTGAAATCGTTGCTTAAATAGTTGCCAACGTCATTCATGTATTTCTTGAATCATTTTAATACTTAACGGGTACTCACGATATGCGGTTTTTTAATCCTATTCAAAATATTCAAATTCTCTTCGAAAATGTGTCAATTTCGCGATAATATTAGTCTTAAATCATATTTTCTTGAATGTTTCAAGTGTGGTGTAATAAATATTTGTTAGTGAAAATTTTTCAATACGTATTTTTATCTATGCTTTCCTCCTTTGTAAAATATTCCTAATAGTAAAAAAGAGAAGATTTATAACGTTGTCCTGTGTGTTTGTCTCCTGACCTTATACTTGTTTCTATATGAAGTTATTCTCTTGTCATTGCCTGCTTCGGTCACGGTAGTGTGTGTTAATATACGTCATAAATTATGTGTTTCAATTTCAGCAAAATCTGACCAGTAGTAACGCTTGAAATATTAACAAACACATGTACATCCTTAGAAACTGGTATATATAATTAAAAATTTTAAACAAAAAATACAACCGACTTCCATGCCACATAAAAGTAAAAAATAATTTAAATACATGTTGGTTTAGAGCAAACACAGTTCTTAGTACATAGTCCCGAAGTCGGCGCTCACCATATTTTGCTGGATCATGACGAAACTACATGTATCTTATATGAGCTCCGACTTCGGGACTATGTACTAAGAACTGTGTTTGCTCTAAACCAACATGTATTTAAATTATTTTTTACTTTTATGTGGCATGGAAGTCGGTTGTATTTTTTGTTTAAAATTTTTTTTTTCACGCTTTTCAGTCACGATAAAATCAGTTATGGCTGTTGCTAGTCGTCCGCTAACCGGATGAATAAAATTAATTATTCGTCCGATTTTCCGATGAATAAAATTATGTGCTGACGTCATCATTTAAAAATAGACTTCTTTGACACAACCGGTCGGGGGCGCTACCGCGCCCCCTCCCTTAGATTCTGAATTGGAAAAATCTGTTCGAACCTAACCTAACCGAATAAAACAACTTTTTCTGAGTAAACATTTATTTAAAGAATAGACCTATAATTATCAATATTTAAAGTAGAAAAAGTAATATAAACCTTATAACTAAGAGTATAATTCAACTCATACTGATAAAAATAACCCATCCAATTAAAAAGGTTGGTGGTACTCTTGCATCTTTCAGGTAATTGTATTCAAAGTGGAATTTTTGATCATAATTATATCCTCTCCGAAACTCATTGTTGGTATTGTGAACAACAACATTATGTATACGTAAGCACCATATGGCCGATGCTTATGGTTTAAACTTGCAGTACCCTGCATCATCAGGGTTGAGGAGTTGAAGGTCAATTTTCTTATCATACGTCTTTGCTTTGTAAATATATTACATATCCATAAATATCAAATGGCCAACGCCTATGGTTTAAGCCTGAAGTACCCCTGCATCATCAGGGCCGAAGAGTTGAAGGTCAAAGTTATCATGTCATATCTTTTCTATGTAATCTCATCGCATGCACGTAAGCAACAGATCCCCAACTTCTATGGCTTGGGCTTACAGTACCCTGCATCATCAGGGTTGAGGAGTTGAAGGTCAACTTTTTTATCATACGTCTTCGCTTTGTAAATATATTACATACCCATAAGCATCAAATGGCCAACGCCTATAGTTTAAGCCTGAAGTACCCCTGCATCATCAGAGTTGAGGAGTTGAAGGTCAAATTTTTCATCTTATATCTTTGCTTAGTAATCTTATCAGATATACGTAGCGATCATGTAGCTAACGCCTATAGTTTAAGCTTGAAGCACCCCAGCATCATCAGGATTGAGGAGTTGAAGGTCCAATTTTCCACCGTATACAACCATTTTTCTAATGTTTTACCTTACATTTTTTTAAATATAATTTTGAATGCGTAAGATTGAAATAGCTAAGTTTTATGGCTTAGGCATTCAATACCCCTGCATCATCAGGATTGAGGAGTTGAAGGTCCAATTTTTCGTCGTATACCTTTGCTTAGCAATGTTATTACAAATCCGTGAGCAACAAATGTCTAACGTTTATGGTTTAAGCCTGCAGTACCCCTGCATCATCAGGGTTGAGGAGTTGAAGGTCAAATTTGTCATCGTACATCTTTGCCTTGCTATCTTATTATATATCCGTAAGCACTAAATGGCCATCACCTACGGCTTGGGCTTACAGCACCCTGCATCATCAGGGTTGAGGAGTTGAAGGTCATTTTTTTTATAATATGTCTTTGCTTAGTATTGTTATAACATACCCATAAGCACCAAATGGTCAACCCCAATGGTTTAGGCTTGAGGCACCCCTGCATCATCAGGATTGAGGAGTTGAAGGTCAAATTTTTCATCACATGTCTCTGCTTAGTAGTCTTGTTACATATATGTAAGCACCAAATAGCTAATGTTATAGTTTAGGATAGCTGTAATCCTGCATCATCAGGATCGAAGAGTTGAAGGTCAAATTTTTCGTCAACCTATATAAGCATAGATATATAATACATATTCCAAGTTTCATAAGAATCGATTCGGCAGAAGCCGAGTTATCTCAAATTATCTAAAAAAGTTGAGGAGTGGTGGTGGTTTCCACCCCATAACTCAAAGAGTTAAGCATCACAGCATACCCATGTCCAAGAGAAAAAGTTGCGTGACGAAATTTCCTATCAAATGAAAGAAAGAAAATGGAAATCGGTTTAGAAACACCCAAGTTATTCAAGATTTTAAGAAACCGACATTTTCCAATTTTCCGGGAAAACCGCCGGAAGGTTTTCATTTTCCTCAATATGGGACTGCCTGTGAAACTAGTCGCATACAATGTCGTATGAATCGTGTCGGTAGGTCGACGATTTCTAGCCATTTCGCCCGAACATACATAAAAAAAAAAAAAAAAAAAAAAAAAATATACGTGACGAATAGATAACCTCTTTCCTTTGGGAAGTCGGTTAATAAGACTTCATAATTATTGATATAACAGGCTATAAGCATAATATTTATTAACACATATTTCTTTTAATTTTTCTAGGTGGTAGAACCAGTGTAGTTCGACCGGGGAAGTACCACCGCCACACCTATGAAGCGTGAAGCGTTTCTTGCGTTTCGATAGAAGGATGTGGTTGCCGGCACACTTTCACATGAGGCGACCATCATAATCCTCGGGAGTAGCAACGCATGTGTAATTGACTTCGGATGGAACCCATGTTCTCTGTATGTAATTGATTACAGATGTCCATGGGCGGCAGTGACCACTTATCATAAGGTGGACTGCATACTCGTTTGCTACTTGTCAGATAAAAAAAAATCAAGATACGCATATTAAATTCAATATTTACATGACATACTACATAAACACTACATTATTATTTCATCAAAGCATATTTTCATAATTTGCATATCAATGTATAATGAACATTTAATTTCATGCATTTTCAACTTTATTACCATGCGCACTCGAGTTATCGACCTCCTATTATCAACCAACCAATCCACGTGTTTCATACATATTGTGTGCTTGTAAATTCCCAAAAAGGAAAGTTCGGTCAACAATAAATTTAATCAAAGAGCAAATTGCTTCGTTAAAATTGTGATATTTCGATTCCGTACACGTGTTTTTATTATGTCGCAGTTTCTGATTGCTTTGTTTACTTTTATTAGCACTTTTTGAATTCCTGTTTGGTATTTTACGTAATATAAGATTTTAAATTTGTTTTTTTGTAGCGCAGGATACTGGAGCTAACTTTTGTTACCCATGTAAAAATAAGATGGCAAATAAAAAAAAAAGATATATAAAGAAAAAAGACAAACCCACTGAGTTTCTTGCCGGATCTTCTCAGTTGAGGTCGTGTTCCAATCCGGTGGTAGTATAAAAAAATATATATATGTAACTGACAATTTGTAAGCGCTCCCGAAGGCCTATGCAAAATTAAGATATTTCATTTCATTTCAATATAAACTATATATAATTACATGTGGTGTAAAAAGGATAAAAATATAGTAAATATTTCAATTTCGCTTCATGAATTATCCCCATATTGTAAGGTAAGGTTAGGTTGTAAGGTATTATTACTTTTACTACCATATGATTTCTATCCTTTCACATGAAACGACCATCTTAGTCCTTGGAAGTAGCAATACATTTCTGATTGCTCCAGATAGAACCGTTTGTTAATTTGATTACAGATTTTAATGGGCGACAGCGACTACTTAGTATCATGTAGACATTCTCGTTTCCTCTTTCATGTCAAAAAGAAAAATGTGTGCATAATTTTTTGTAGTGCTTTTAATACAAGTGGTACTTTTAAATTCCACATTTCCTTTACTTTAAGCCGAAAATGTAGTAGTTCAGGTAAAAATTGCCTCTAAAGCACCTCCAACTGCTCGTATAATGTAAATAAGTCTGTTTGCAACTTTAAATTAAATTTCATTTGCATATTATCTTTGTTATCGCCATGGGTGATTATTATGTAAATTTTGTAAAGCGTGGAAAATATTCTACTACATATGACTATAATGTTGTTTTAGATCAGTGGTTCCCAACCGGTGGAAGGGCTCCGAGAAGTCATCAAAAAAATAATATAAGAAGTTATCACAATGACAGTCAAGTAGCGGACAGTCGTGCCTGAACCAAGGATCAGGAATTAGTAAAGAGTATACAAAAAGCGTATTAAATATTGTTTGCTTTGAACAATAGTATACCCATGATTTATTAAAAAAATAATAAACCCATATAAATTTTGAGATTTATTTTTATCTTTAATTACATCCTCATACCGGTGGTTCATGAGTCGATAGATATTTTGGCAAATTGTCCTTCGTCACCAAAAGTTTGGGAACCACTGTTTAAGTTAAATCAGAAATGTCTTTTCATGAAAAGTTAGCTATGAATATTTACACTGGAGAGGTGACGCAAATAGGCTTTGAAGAGCTTTTTGTGCCTTTTTTAAAGATCTCAGTAGAGATTCGAGGGTTCTTCAAGAGGAATTTCGTTTCACATCTTGCACGTTCGTAGTAAAAAAGAAACATGTAATCTAAATCGTGAAGAACCGCTACGATACTGATGCGGACATTCTTTGATGCAGCTAAAAATCGCTAAGTTAGATACTAGGTCACAGACTTCAAGCATTTAATTCTGTAAAATACTCAAATTATGTTCTCGTTCTTGACACGCGTGGTGAAGCGGATACCATACCGGTCTTACGCGCAATGGGTTCCGGGTTTGATTCCCGACCAGACAGGTATCTGAATGATGACTTTAGATTCACGTTCTGGGTCTGGTGTTTGTGTATTCGTGTTGTGTGTGTCCATAGTACCCACGACACAGGAGAAAATCCTAGTGTAGGGCTATGAGTGTAGAAAGCGTGTTTTTTTAAGCGTGTTATACCTACCTTACTATAGGCAAGGCATATACTATGAAGTAACATAATACTATTAACTTCACATAAAGTCGGTATAAACATGAGTCTAAAAATATTAGGTAAATACAGCCTTTACTTCTCTAAGACGAGGAATTATAATGGGCGGAAGATAATGAGCAATTCTTATGCTCTCTTACGTGAACTTTTTATACAGCGGTACTCATAGAAAAAAAGAAAATGCAGGGTTTTTCTTGAGCATTGTAAGAAATATGTCATTCTCATACGGGAAGCTAATCTGAGATCATTTCACGGTATCATTCCCTAAGCTCAACGTATCTCTTTTGAGACGAGTTTTGATTTCAAAGCCATTGTTTCACCCCTACAGAGCACAATAATAGAATGCTTAGACAGACCTAGAAATGCGTAAAGAGATAGTGTTTTGTTTACATATATATTCTGTTTATTTAATACAGATTCAGTATGAAAGGAATATCTGTCATATATTTTTTATAATCCTGAAAATTAAAGTTAGCAATTTGAAAAAAAAATGTCTTTACAAATCGTAGCAAAAAATGTCTTGTGATTTAAATTAATTGCTTTTAAATGAGACGTTAGCTAACTCCAGTTAATTATTTTCGTTAATGTTCTAAGTAATCTATGCGGAGTTCTATCTACGATAGCAAAATAAACGGAAATTTGTCTAGAATCCTAGTAGAACTTAAGGACTAAATTGGGACGCCTAACATTTTTTCCTTATTATGGAACCTGGCGATAAGGCAGACAGTCTACCTGATGGTAAATAGTGACCCTCGCCTATGTACATTTAAAACACAAAAAGAGTCGCCAATGCATCGCCGGCTTTGAAGGAGAGCTCTTTTCGCAACTTTTTTGAAGAGCCCTATCTCATAACCCTCCGGAAATACCTCAGGAAGAAGCTCATTCCACATCTTGCACGTCCGTGATAAAAACGAGCATGCAAACAGAACCGTGGAGGACCGCCACGAGGCCAGTTGATGTGGATGAACCTTCACCCTTCAGTGAGTTGTGCGGTGGAGGAAAGGTGACGTAGGCACTGTAGGTCAAAGAGTTCTGCTGAAGTACTGCTTGGCTCTGTTCAAGACGCCCAACTTCTTAGCTGCCCACTTGGCCTTGATATCCAAACGACCCCAAAAATTCACATCGCACGAGATGTCATTTCCCAGGATCCCCACGCTTCTTTCAATGGTGAGCGAGATTCCTTGGAACTGTGGCGCTATGACAAATAGGGTTTTCTTAGCGGTAAACATTAGAATTAATTTGTTGTAGAACAAATGTGTATTAGAATAAATATGTTACAAGCGAGAAAATCTTAATTCGCTTGTTCTAACCATATTGCAGTAAGACAAGTCATTAGGACACTCGGTACAATTAACAAAGCGACTGTAATTACGTTTGTGCGGAAAAATGTTCCAAAGGCTGCTCTTTCATGTAATTGGGAGGTGGAGGGATGTAGTGGAGGGATGCGTATTGAAACCACATGTGACTTAATTAAGTGAACGAATGCCGCAAAATGGGAATGTGGTGGCGTTGTTTACAGTATAGTGTTTCCGCATTGAAGCAACGTTGAGGACTGTCATTCTCGCGTCGTGAAAATACTGAGGACTGGTTCAGCTGGATGTATATGTCATTATGCAATTGCTATTGTTTTTCTTGTAATTCAAATGCGGAAGTTTGTGTAGTATATGTGTGTTAGTTACTTTTTCACGCAAATACTACCGGTCAGATTTTACAGAAATTTAACACACACATATTTTATTACTTAGACTTACATGCGATACTCATTATTGTAGTAGACGAGACCAAAGCGAGAGACCCCTTAGACTAACCCAGTGTTAAATGTGAAGAACACAGCAGAATATCAGATATCCAATCTTTGATGATTTTTAAATTATTCTTTAATTTGTCTTATTAGGCTATAAGGATAAAAAGAGCACAGATGTTTACGTTAAAAATACCCTTTAAAAATTCTTAGATTATGATAAGTCTTAGCCTAAATTTTAAGTAGGAAAAAGATCAATCTTGTTATTTTGTTGGTAAATGGAGATTTCTCTGATCATTGTTTCCAAGCACTCGTAATTAATTGACTGATCACTTGTACAACGTATTTTACATCATTTCTTTATAAAATACTTATATTTTAATATAATTTCAGTAAATATAATTTGTAACAGAATATTCTATGAACTTTTATTCGACAGACTCAGTTTGCTTGATATGTAGTTTTTTCCAAAAATGAGTATCATGTGTCTGTAATCATTATTTCCATGAAGTATCCTATAGATTATGCTCACAATTATATTGATTACATTTACAATTTCGAAAACATTGATCACAATTAACAAAAACATTGAGAAACGTGAAATGAATTTAACTGGTTTAATTCCTTCGGTTGTTCACTTTATTATCAATAGATTACAGGTGCCTTTAAAAAAAAAATTGGCTTACTAGTTTACAGCATGATTTAAAATAATAAGCCGTTAAGCTATCGATATTTAAATTCACGAATTTATAAAAAAAAAATATGTAAAAATTATTTATTAAATTTAATGGACATTACAAATCTTTATTTCACGAAGTTACCTATATTCATTTGGTGTAAAATTGCTTTCATAAACGGCAATTGTAATAAAAAACCATTCGCAAAATACAAAGATTTATCACCGATTACACAACAGGAATGTAAACAAGAATTGTAAAAACGTGTATCGAAACGAAACAGCGGGTGCCTTGTAGATATCACCCATTATTTATGACGGAAACAATAATATGAATTTGTAAAACGAATACGCAGAATAACGGTTTCACGCTTCTGTAAATTTACATAATATTCTCGCTGATAACATACAACTGAAACTGAACCCAAAGTCGTAAATGGCAGAGATTATATTGCATTGTCGGAAATGCAGGAGCAAAGCGCTACGGCGCTCGCTTTTATTACAAATTTCATAGCACTTTTGGGTTGAAAGTAATGGAAAAGTGGTAATGAAACGGGTTTTTTGTGGAAAGAGCCGGAATTACTTTTAACTTTTTGTTTTGTATTTGTGTATTGTATGTTTGCAAGTTTTATGCTAGTCGCAATATGTCCTAATTTGTTAAAATTTTATTGACCTGCCAATTTATACCAATTCACATTTCTCCAGTGTGATGGACTAAGGTCTAAGTCTGTGTCATTCTGAGAAGATTCGATTCCAGTGTGGGTCAAGAATGGATTAACAACGATGTTAAAATTTCACAGAAAAAAGAAGGAAATATAATGTTTGATGACAAAGTAAGAAATAAGCCTGTAACATTATCAATTTTAATATCTCTATCACCAATGTAACACTTACTAAATCATTGATTGTAAATACCTTTACAAATTTTTGGAATTTCGAATTTTGCTGGTATGGTGGGATATCTCTCGTCAACCAATTATTGTTGACTGTAAACGGCTTTTAGTCGATGAGGCACTAATGAACCATTTCGGGGCCATTATGATGGCGATAAGGCTGACCGGAGCGACGGAAGTGATGCTCATCGGAGACATTAACCAACTGCCGTACATCGAGCGTAACAACCTCTTCGAGTTACGATACTGCCGCCCAAACCATGTAACCGGAATTAGCCAAGAACTGTTGTGCACGCACAGGAACCCATTGGACGTAGCATACGCCCTAAGCGAGGTCTACAGCGGCATATACTCGTCCACGTCACGTATAGGATCCCTGAAGCTGAAGCGGTACATGGATGCGCAGATCCCAAAGGCCCTCGAGAAGACTCTCTAATTGGTGCACACTCAAGCCGAAAAAGAGAGTCTGAAGAAAGAGGGCTTCGGGAGTGGAGAGGGTTCACGTATCCTTACCATACACGAAGCACAGGGACAAACGTACGAGACGGTGGTGATTGTGCGAACTACCACAAATCATCTACAACTGCACGACAGTGTTCCCCATGCAGTAGTGGCAGTGTCGCGTCATACCATCAGCTGCACATATTACACCGACTGCAGTAATGACGCCATAGCTCAGTTCATTTCAAGAGCTATGAACGCCACTGACGAAAGACTGGAGGACTATAACATCTCAATGGCCATCCGTAACGGGGACTCGCAGCTCATAGACAAGGCCACAAACCGCAAGCTCGAAATGGCCTCCGCAAAGGACTAAAAGGTATATAATTATAGTGTATCGCACGCCACGTCAAGACAGCAACGGCTCAACATTTGGAGAGAGAGAAGACTGCCATAAAGTATTTTTATTTTTTTAAAAAAGGCAAAAAATTCAATACATCGGCAAGCACTCGTTCGATGTGAATTAAAAATATTTTTGGGGTCAAAACCGTCCATGGCTTGACGTGCGATAAATTATAAAAAAGCAAGTCCTAAGATGTCCCAAAATGTATACAACAAAACAAAACAAAACATAATAAAAAAAAATAAAAAAAAAAACTTGGTCCTATATAGTAAGCATAGATAAGGTTTTCTGTAAAGCCGCCGCTGCCGCCACCGCACACAGCTGGGACCCAGGTTACACTGTTACCTAGTTGTGGGCGATGTCGACGGCGAAGGCTCATAGTGGAGCTGTAATAATGACGTGAAGACAAAAATAAAACCATGCTAAAAAAGGGCACGGACGATCTGTCTGTGGAGACATAGCTGAGAAAAAAAAAAACAATTATTGTTCCACTGCTGGGCACAGGTCCTCTCTCAGAATGAGAGTTTAGGCCATAGACCACCACGCTGGCCAAGTGCGAATTGTTGGACGGTGGATATACAAGTTGACAAATACTCAGAAAAGCATAAGACAATATTATTTTCATAATGGTATTTCCCTTGAAGAGAATATAATATAGAGCACGGCAAAACCAAACAAAATGATGACCATTATGTAACACGAAAAGAAAACACCAACTAATAAATAAAACGAAGCAACACGAAGCTCGAAATTTCACAATTTCTCGTGAAGCATCCGTAATGGACAGAAGCAGATGTTGCTAACATCACGTTTAATTAAGGTTTAGCGGAATAAGATATTAAAATTAGCTGCGGAGTCGTCGCTAATGGTCGCGTGGAAACAAAGAAATCCGGATTGCCGAAGCAATTTGCTCTTTGATTAAAATTTATTGTCCAACCGCTCCTTAAGAGGCATAAATAAAACGCGCTCTTCTGGATCAATATTTGGTAATTTTATTGCGTAAAATAACTTCAGATAGTACCTCTGTTATATATAAAATTGCATATAGATGTCCATAAGCGGTTATTACTTACCATCAGATGGACTGAACGCTGAATACTTCAATCATATAAATAAAAACGGATAAGTTGATCGTTGGTATTTATAATTATTATTTTCTCTATGGAAAAAAATTCCCATAGAATATCTATGGGACTTTAATCATTTTAGTCCTCGGGAGTAGCAATGTATTTGTGATTGGCTTTAGGGAGACACTTCAGTAGTAGCACCCTTAAGCCAAGGATACACTAAGGGAGAAATGTCCCGCGACATGTAGTGTCGACATGTTAAGCAAACCCGGCCGATTTCGCCTCACATATGTATATGGCGACAACGCGCGACTTCTGCCCGCAGCGCCGGCAGATGTTGCCGGATATGTCGACCAAAGTCCGGCAACGTAGGACTGCTTCAGCCAACGTCGCTGACGACAAGTGTGGGAGGACATTTGTCCCTTAGTGTATCCTTGGCTGTACTCAGTAAGGACGAGTTGAAAAATATCCATAAGCAGTACTTACCATTAGGTGGACAGACAGTCGACCTAAATAACCATTTACTTAATTATTAATAACATGAAAAAATTTTACACATACAATGTAACAAATTAATACTCATACTCCAGCACATTACGTATGTAAAAGTCGTACACACCATAATGTAACATACATCAAACAAAAGCCACTGCCTCAATCCACTTAGCCAGGAACATTAGATTGAAAAAACTTACACAAATCCAGAAGAATGTTTGCAATCTCCATAAATGGGACGCCATTCCATCGCGCACGCTATAAAAACACTGGATTATTATATTACGCAGGATGAAGATACAGGATCTGTAGCCAAACGGGATAGACTGGATTTTGTGACGTAACACTTCTGAGTGAGCATTCGAACGAGATGTTTTATCAGCATGTCAAGCAACAAGGTACAAATGATTTCTTGAATCATTTAGAGTACTCAAGATACTGAAACTAACTTTTACTACAATGTAAAAAAAAACTTGATTGAAAAGAAATAATACAACATAACAAATAGACAAACCCGCTGAGTTTCATGCCGGATCTTCTCAGTTGAGGTCGTGTTCCGATCCGGTGGTAGTGTAAGGAAAAAAATGTGTAACAGAATTTGTAAGTGCCCCTGTACGCTTATACAAAATAAAAACATTTCATTTCGTATCAATTCGATACCTTTTTTTTCTCTAAGAAGGAAACCTTCAAAAGGCATCCAAAGCGACGCAGAATTATGTAGCATTTTTACCGCTCTTAACCCCATTGTGGCCGTTGTCGGCACTAAAAAGAGGACTCCGGGATCTCCCAAAGAACGCAACCGGAGTCATTCGAGCAGGTTGCATCATCGGTCTCCCCCTGATTGGCCGCTGAGCCCACCGCTCCGTGTAGTCTTTACAACGGTATCCGACCACACATACCGCCGTCTTTCCCGGGGTCACCTGACCGAACGGTTCGAGCTCCCACCCTAGCCTAGAAATAGATATACATACATATATACAAAAATCATTACCCTCCTGAAGTCATTGGGTTAAAATACTTCGCAGCTTAATCACGTAAAATAGCACGTTTATTTGCACTAAACAAGAAAACCTATAGGGATACCTTCAGCGTTTAGATTTTAAGTGGAAATTTATTCAAAGAAAGCACAGAAACACTTAAGTTGCGCGAAATAGGTTTCCATTTTACTTAATGGACTAATTGAGTACGTTTGCACGAACTTTGCGAATAACATAAAAAATCTTGAGACTAGCTTTTTGCTTCGACTTTGCACACATATATTGTTTATGACATTTAATCAAACATGCATATAGCCCACAAGGTACGTGGTTACTACCGCCGATGTACATCTATTAACAATCACTACATAGTATAAAACAAAGATCGCTGTCTGTATGCTTAGATCTTTAAAAATACGCTACGGATTTTAATGCAAGATTTTTTAATAGATAGAGTGATTCAAAAGGAAGGTTTTTATGTATAATACGTTTATGTTATAGTATATGTTATAGTGAGCAGAGCAGAACAGTGATAGCCTAATGGTTGAAACTTGCCAACGCGGTGGACTATGGCCTAAACTCTCTCATACTGAGAGAAGACCCGTGCCCAGCAGTGGGACAATAATGGGTTGACGACATATGTTATAGTAGAAACTCTGATAATTTTGATTTTTGACTTTTAGGCGGAACGAAGTTCTCCGGGTCAACTAGTTTTGTATGAAAATAGGAGTTCTATCTAAAGTATATTACAGTTGCGATACGATTCATGAGAACCAAGACGATAGCCCCATAATTATGAAAGTGAGCCAGTAACTACACCCTTTCATCGAGACGAAAAAACTTCGTCGGACCTAAACCATAAGGGTGAGACCAAATGGGCGCACGATTCACAAAAGAGTCGTGAGTTGCGGAATTTCGGTCGCGGAAATTCTGCTGCATTCGGTTTCATACAAAAGTCCTATTTGATTCACACGGTGACGCAAAAAGTTGTCTGCCTCACACGCGTTGTTCGGATCGATTTGAGTTTGCGGAGAAGAGAAGCCGACACGGGCGGAGAAAAGCGTCATTCAGGTACAGATTGCTTACTGATTGCTAACTGAATAAATGCATTCGTCTGACATCTAAACAGAATTTCTGTCGGATACTATTTCTGTGCCATTACCATTAGGCTATCACTGCTCGGGTACGAGCAGTGATAGCCTAATGGTTGAAACTTGCCCTCAAACCAAGGCACGCACGGTCCGAGGTTCAAACCCAGGCACGCACCACTGATTTATGTGCGTATTACAAATTAATTATCACTGCTTTTCGGTGAAGGAAAACATCGTGAGAAAACCTACACACCCGAGAGTTCTTTAAAAAAAAAAAAAGTTCTCGGAGGTGTGTGAAGTCCACAAGTCAATTCGCACTTGGCCAGCGCGGTGGACTATGGCCTAAACTCTCTCATTCTGAGAGAAGATCCGTGCCCAGCAGTGGGACAATAATGAGTTGACGACGACGACTATTTCTGTGACCGAAATTCTGTGACTCTTAACTCACAAAATCACTCTCATTTGACCTCACCCTAAATAAGTGATACCTCTCTGGTCGAATATTGCTCGGTCCACCACCTTACAATCCTTTCAGATGTATTTAATATGAAAGCTACAAAACACTTCTGGTTACTGATTCTATATCTGCTACGCAATGAGAGTGTTAAACACTGCAGTGTTTGACAAACTTCAAACTGTAAGTTACAGTTCCAGTTTGAAAGGTGAGATAAGAGGTGGGATATGAAATGGGAATACCTCATATGAGGTATTCAAATTACATTACCATCTGTGACCAATCTTAGATAGGAATCTTATCCTATCTGCTTTATTTTTTGTACAATATTGAGGAAAGATAAAGGTATGCTCAATTGTCGATAAATAGCCACTGTATTTATATTATTAACCACAAGTGTGATCAGAGTTTTGCCTGGAGTTAGATAAGTGGTTAACTCTGAGGACTAAATTGCAAAGCCTCAGATAATGCATGCTGTTAGATGAGAGAAAGAGGTGTGCCTGTGATGCTTCGGAAGTGTAATCATAAAGAGTTCTACTACTTTCACACTCCAACTAAATTATACAGACCTTATTCATGACTGTAGCATATCTGTAACAAAAAAATGTAAATTAGATTATTTAAACACATGAAGGTAATTCAAAACATATACGTCGGCGCGACACCGCGTATTTATGAAAAACACGTCGCCGATAACAATTATTTTAGTTAGTTTAGAGATCAAAAATTGTTTGTTTATAGAATTAGCATCATTTAATGATTTTTAGAATTGTAATTTAGTTTACCCTCCATAAATTTGTTATTGTCACACCACCAAACATTGTTAAAAAAAAGCGAGCGAACGCCGGTAGAAAAAGATTTCTTGTTTAACCGTCGAAGTGATCGGACCTCGTCCATTGTGAATAAATCAAAGAAGTTTACTGCTGTGTTTTACTTGAAATCTTCAAGAATGAATAATAATGAATACTCCTCAACCATCCTGACGTCTCATCGCAACCACTTCGTTATATACGTATTTGGAAATTAATGAATAAACTATAGCAGATAAATGCTGGTGTATTCTTGGTTGAAGATTATCATAGAGCCATCTAGAGACATGAAGCGTACAAATTTTGCCGTCAGCGATACCTGGGAGGCGATGAGGCAACGCGCTCAGAGAACTTGGTTTAGAAATCCAAGAGTCTTTTTTGTAGCTTTGAGGACGGCTACCGGAGGGAATCTCACATAAACCTGAGTCGCTCCCACGGCGTCGAGTACCTTTAAAGGCCTCCTCTCGAGAAGAAAAAAACCCATATTGATTACTACCTATCAAGTTGACCATAGTAATTAATAGCCAATATATTAATGGGGTACAACCCATTATTTTCCAACTGCTGGGCACGAGTCTTTTCTCAAAATGAGAGGGCTTGTAGGCCATAGTCCACCGCGCTAGCCAAAAAGAATTCACTTCACACACGTTCGAAAACTCTTTTTTTAAAGAACTCTCGGGTGTGTAGATTTCCTCACGATCCTTTACCGAAAAGCGATGCTAAGCGATGATAAATCAGTGATGCGTGCCTGGATTTGAACCTCGGACCTCCCAATTGAGAAATTAGGTTAGATTTTACTCCTCACATTTTTCTCATACCGGGCCCTTATATATGCAAATCGATTCAAGGAGTAAACTCCAAAAACTATCATTTACTTGATAGTACTTAGTGCAGCATCGGTGAAGGAAAACATCGTGAGGAAACTTACACACCCGAGAGTTCTTAAAAAAAAAGTTCTCAGAGGTGTGTGAAGTCCACCAATTCGCACTTGACCAGCGCGGTGGACTATGGCCTAAACTCTCTCATTCTGGGAGAAGACCCGTGCCCCGCAGTGGGCCAATAATAAGTTGATGCGAATACTTAGTGCAGCATATTCAATGACATAATTTTAAAGAGTGTCTCAAAGATGGTCACAAATCCAGATATTCAAATGTACCTTCACGGATGTAACGGTAACTCAAGAATCTCAGCATTACAAAACTGAATTTTCAAAAACCGAAACGCGAGCCTCAAAGGCAAAGCCTTACTTGACCGACTTTCAAAATGGAGTGCGGCCCAAATCCGGGAAATGTAAACAATATCCCAGAATAAACGAGTGGACGTTTAAATCTAGTAACTGTGGGAATCGGGATAGTTTGGATTAAATATTACCACTGTTTTCCTAGCACAGTGATTTGAAACTCGGCCTCTTAATCGACTGGATGAATTTCAATCCGATTTGATATTCCAGTTTGTTCTTCTAATTAAACTAGATATAATAAAATAGATGGGACTAAATGAATAGGAATAGAATAAACCTTAAGATTAGGATTTTCAAAATTATGTTCGTATCGTAAATTAATAACACTGACCACTTCTTCAAGGTGGTAGAACCAGTGTAGTTCGACCGGGGAAGTACCACCGCCACACCTATTTCTAGCGTGAATCATTTCTTGCGTTTCGATGGAAGGGTATAGTTGCCGGCACACTTTCACATGAGGCAAGCATCTTTGTCCTCGGGAGTAGCAACGCATCTTTGATTGACTTTAGATTAAACCCATGTTCTGTATGAAGTTAATTACAGATGTCCATGGGTGGCAGTGACCACTTAGCATCAGGTGGATTGCAAGCTCGTTTGCTACTTCAGTCAGATAAAAAAAAGATCTACAACGACATCTTCACTATTTCTACCAACGTTGGTACTTGTAGTGCGACTAGAAAAACTTAACCTTCAAAAATACTATCTGTGCAGGCAAACAATAAAAGTACTTTGATATAGCAGTATGTACAAAAATTTTGTAGCCAAACAATCCACCCAACACACTAACATCAAAGCAATATAAAATTTCAACTCTAACACGCAAAAAACTATTTTCATTTTCATCAAAGCAGAATTACAAATGATACTTCACATACAATTTTCCCTCTGAATAAAAATCCTTTCACAGCACTCATAGCTCGGGTGTAAAATTCCGAAGCTCTGAACCAACTTTTAGAAAAAAACATAGCCGCGACTCAATTATTAGAATCCTATTTGCATTTGCTGAGCTCTCTCATCTGCTTATGTCATAGGACCATAGAACCTTTAATATATAGACATGAATTGAAATTGATGTAGATTTAAAATGCATAGCTCTGATTATTTTTTCTGTTGCAGACAAAAATACATGAGTTATATGCAACATTAGCAAACTTATAACTACCAAGCTTATATTTTTATTGTTTAGTAGTATTTTTCTCAGTACAAAGTTTAATACTTCAGATTAAATTGCGAAATAGGTCCTAAATTTTATGTCGATCGACGGCAGCGGTACGGAGCCCCGTTTATTTCGGTATTGTAGCAAAAATATTAAGCGTTGCCGTGTTTTTATTTGAGAGTAAAGTAAATAGAGACACACGGAGCGTAGAGTTCCAAGTGATTTTTTTGAAAACTATTATAAACTAGGTATTTCCGCGGCTTTGCCTGCTTTGTTCACGTCTGTCATGGTAATGAATATCTTATAGATTAATGTAGGTCATAATCTATATATATGTGTACCAAACAGCGAAATCCAACCAGTAGTTTTTGCGCGAAAGAGTAACAAACACACATATATATTCACAAAATAAACCTTTCGATTTCGTAGATCACATGCCTTCCTACTCCAATTAAAATGCGAGCCACTTCCATTTCCCATTCACTCTGTGGTCAAGAGCAAAGCAGATGTATGCACGGTGCACTACGATAATTTGCATAGGACAGTTTATATGCACCGCATTTGCTAAAAGAACGCAAAGATGTAGATCGTATGGAAATGCCGAGTGTACTACAGCCTGGACGTGACCGGAATATTTGAGCAGGTAATTAGCCTGTTTTAATGCATGTACATGCATTGAATTAAACGTGTTCTGAAGATTACGGGAAAATGTGTGTCATTATTAACGTGTTCGTTGTATCAGGTCTATAGGAGATTATGCAAATATACTCGTTTTAAAATTATGAATACGCATGGCGTTACCTGTGCTACTCTTGTGTTTTCCTCCATAAAGAAAAAACATCCGAAACGATGGTCGATTGTTGACATACATATATATAACACACATATATAAAATATAAATAAGTTTTAAAACATACAAGGTGGTCTAACCGTTGCGTGCAGATCTCAGCATTTATAACTGAAATAGATTGTCAACCTCCATAATTAAAATATTGTCGAATTCAAGAGAAAAAAACGTAAATTCTGTAAATTCTGTTATATGTAAATCCATTTTTTAATCTTTATAATAATTTCGCCTTAGTCTTTGTAATACATCTTATAAACTATAATTGTTCTATTTTAAATTGTTTTTATGTATTTATTTATTCATAAGTTCACATTAAAAACCAAATATTTTTAAAGCAAAAAGCAAATTAAATAAACTTGAATATTTATTCCAGTGTGAAAGAATAAAGTACTTTACCTTTACAATTCTTTATTATATATTAAAACTCGTACAATTTATGACAAGCAATTAAATAAAAACTAATTGTACATCTGAAATTTCAACGCTTTCAAACTTTTATAAAGTTTAAACGAGTGCTATTTGTTAGAAAACATTACGCTCATTCTTAAGTTAGGTATAATCGTGTTAGCAGTACTTTGTTCAAATATAATAAACCGTTCCAAGTGAACTATTATTCCAGAGCATTTTAAATCTCGTTTAATAATTTGTGATACTAACTAATGTGAAGTTTTCGATTTGAAATCAGTTAACAATTTAGTTGTGAAACTGATTAGCGGGGCTCAAAAATCTTTGAAAGCATTCTTTGTAAACAATATAACAATAAAATGATGTCCTTTAAATATATTGGAACGTACCTTTTTTACCGTATTTGAACCATTTTTGAGGGTTGTTAACAATAACATACAACATGGCAGCATAAGACGTTCCCACTTTCATTCAACTCAACTCAATTTCAACTTTCATCAACGTTCTCATAACTAGCGCTGTGTTCTGCAGCTACTGCACGCATATTTCTGGGCAGAAGCAGTTCTCAATTTTTGGTGGAATGGTTTATCAATTAAAAAACCACCTCAGTTCTCGGAAACAGCAATGCATGTGTGATTGATTGACTTCAGATAAAACATCTATTTTATTAGTTGTCGCCTACAGATGTATCTGAATGGTACCAACTACTTATCGTTAGGAAGAGAACCTGCTCGTTTCATACTTCAAGTTATATTTAATAAAAGTCTTGTTTAAACATATCTTTATTCTATAACGGGTACTCAAGATACACGTATTAATATCTTTACCGTATTCTTTATTAACTGTTATCGAAGAATTATTGAACTTCTGGATTCAATGGTTCTTAAGAGTGGCCCAAGAACCATTGGATCTCAGGCATTCAAGATGTACAGTGTAATTAACGACAATATTTCAGTATACAATCTCACCTACCCCGATCTTTCTTCAAAAAAGTCGAGTGAGCTGGAAATTACTCCTACCAAAACCATATGACTAAGTCAGTAACAATAAAGTAAATCTAGCTTAACATACTCTTGGTGCAAGCACACGACAAAATTTACCGTTTTAATTTAAAATAAACGATGCTCTACTAAGTACATAGTATGAGGTTTAAAGCAAAATTCGTTTTGAACAGAACGTTAAAATCCAAATATTATGAACTTAAAGCAAAAAGTTCATAAAATTTTAATATCTTCATGACATTTTTTGATAACCTAGATGTTGCATGTAATTAAATGTGTCCCAGTTCGTTGGTTAAATGTTTAATGAAGATGTAATTAATAATCGCAATTAGAGGCGACGGAAGGATTAATGAGAAAAGTTTGGGTGAAGATAAATTTTAAAAAGTACTGAAGCATTTTGTGTAATTTGTCTTATTTCGGCGAGCTCAAGGTATTAACTTGTTATGTTATTAGTCGATTTGATGCCAATTTGGGTCCAGCTTCAAAAGTAACCTGATGACAGGAGCATGGGTATATCAGTTCGTGGCGACGTATTTTTAAAATGAAAACTGCTTTTGGAGCGTTGAGGATTTTCGACAGGGGTTAACATTTCAACACGGTTATGATGGTGTAGACCGAGCCAGAAATGCTGACTTCTATGTGGACTGCCTTGTGGGTGGCAGCTTTGGGAGCTGTCAACGTCTTGTAATAATTGATCACTATGTGGACATATGTATTCAGCTACACTGATGATCTGAGCAGAGATTATTTCTCTGCTACCCGTTACTATCTTTAAGAAACTTCATACAGGACAATTTCTATCTGAAGTCATTATCATACAAAGCGTTGGTGTTCCCCAGGGCTAAGATGGTTGCCTCATATGGACACCCACTCTTAACGATGGAAGGACAATAAATGCTTCACGCTGGAAATAGGTGTGCCGGTGGTAACTTTCCGGTTGAACCATACTCATTATATCACCTTGTAATGATACAAATATTATCGTTATTCTTTCGATATCGATATCTATTTAAAGATGTCATATTATAACTTTTTATTTTCGACTAATAACTTTATGTGACTTCAATATTTGATCTCATGTTTGCTTACTCGTATACTAGTATTGTGATTAGAATATCTCAAAAGTTTGTAGTGTAAGAGAATATGACATGAGCAGATGATGCAGTCCAGAGTACTTAAATGGAGACCACTGTAGGTGAACTAATAACCTGATGAAGACGGCAGGTTACCAGTGGATTCAGATGGCTAAGAAACGGTCGGAGTAGCGCAAGTGAGGGGAGGTCTATTTAAAAAATATAATGCATCCTAGTTATTAGTTTCTATACGTAACTGTTAATATTAATTACTGTTAAACTTGATTTTTTTTTCTCGAGATGATCCAACTTTCTTTTGCTGACTCAAGGTAATAGACACTGTCGAATAGGGTTTCACCAAGAGTATACCACCGTCACACCTATTTCTAGAACGAAGTTCATGCGTTTGAAGGCTTTTTATCTGACTGAAGTAGCAAACGAGCATGCAGTCCACCTGACGGTAAGTGGTCACTGCCGCCTGTCAGGTGGACTGCATGCTCGTTTGTTACTTCAGTATCATAATAAGATGTATTTTCGTTTGCTATTTATATACCACTAAATTTATAGTACCCCCCAAAATTAAACTTTATTACCTTTATTTTTGTTCTCGTTAGAAGCCACTGAACTGGTAATTGTAATATTTGTTGTGGATTAACATACAGTAATATTATTAGTGTAGGTGCAAGTAATCTTCTGTGATTACAGGCTGCCGGAGATAATACTGTTATCAGATAAGACGATAACATTGATCCAGTGCATAATAATATGTACTATAAAGGTGGTTTAAGGCAGTTGTCCATACATACTGAATTACTAAATTTGAATTTCATTCATGTATCTAAATGATAATTTGTTTTATGTTCTGGATTTGGGTGTTCATGTACTAGTCATTATATAGTATAAAACAAAGTCGCTTCCCGCTGTGTGTCCCTATGTATGCTTAGATCTTTTAAACTACGCTACAGATTTTAATGTAGTATCTTTTAATAGAGAGTGATTCGAGAGGAAGGTTTTTATGTATAATAAATGTATAATATAGTGGAAGAATACTGATAATTTTAGATTTTTGACTTTTAGGCGGAATGAAGTTCACTGGGTCCACCTAGTATTCTAACATCTTATTATATATATAAACGCATTTCTTGAGTTTCGATGGAAGGGTGTGGTTGCCGGCACACTGTCACATGAGGCGACCATCATAGTCATCCAGAGTAGCAACTCATCTGCGATTGACTTCAAATGGAACCCATGTGCTGTATGAAGTTGATTACAGATGACCATGGGCGGCAGTGACCTCTTACCATCAGGTGAACTGCATGCTCGTTTGCTACTTCTGTCAGATAAAAAAAAAACTTTATCCGAAATGCTACAATTGATTCACGCTTTTGACGACCCGCGTGGTGGTTACCATACCGGTCTGACGCGCAATGGGTCCGGGTTCGATTGCCGGCTAGACAAGCATCTGAATGATGAGTTTAGATTCATGTTCTGGGTCTGGGTGTTTGTGTATTCGTATTGTGTGAGTGCATGGTACCCACGACACAGGAGAAAATACTAGTGTGGGGCTTTGAGTATAGAAAGCGTGTATTTACGCTAGAAATACGGGTGGCAATGATACCTCTCTGCTGGAACTAATTTCGTTCCACCACCTTTAGATAAAAATAACGCACATGATAACTTATAATAAAGCGACCGATGTGGTTGACAATTCCTGTTTATGTTTACTACTCGATACTAGATGGCACTGAAAAAGATCTCTGATTCAAAATTAACTTCCGAAGGAAGTTTAAGTTTCAAGTTTCATTTTCATTGTATTATTTACAATAATGTAATAATACGATCATAATAGATTATGTGTAATTGTGTTTAGAAATAAATAAATTATGTAACTAATTATAATCACATTTATACTTTGATTTGAATATTTTAATAATTATATGTACCTCAAGTAATTTACAAGTATTGTGATTATTGTTGTTTTTGTTTTATAAATAATGATTCAATAATTATAAAAAAATATATTATTTGAGATGTTTTGACTTATGTCAATTAACATGATAGTAAAAATAAACAATAAGTAAATTTGATTCATTACCAAAAACTTAATTTGAGATTGTACTAAATTGCATTTTGATTGGATAATAATTTTAATAACAAATTTATTAAAATTAAACCTATTAAATAAATATTAAGACTTTTGGAATAATGATAATAATCTTCAAATTATGTTTTAACACAATATTTGAATGTCACACATGGAGATTATTAAAGTACTAAATATTTATTGAGAGATAATGTATCCTTGTTTTTGATTGGTTCAAATCGTGTGTAACAATCCAGGGAGTATAAAAGGGGGTTGCAAAATTAGGAAAAGATTCAGAACGAGACCAACAGCTGCTTCGTAAGTTAAGTACTTTAATTGTATTATACCTATTGTGTTCTAATTTCTGTATTTTTATGTACCTACCTACATGTTTAACATTCCCATTCACTATGTTCTATTTATTTTAGGGCTAGGTTTGTCCATTTAATGTAAAATATATTTTTATGTACCTACATGTTTAAAATTCCTATTCACTATGTTTTATTGATTTTATGACTATGCTCGTCCATTTCATGTAAAGTTTTTATTCATTTAATATTGATTAATTCAGTTTAGATTGTTTATTGTATTGTATACCAATAAATTGATACATATGTTATGATACTATCGTTTTCTTTAATATTTTCCTAACACATTAGATTTAATTATATAGCTTTGTCCTATAATAGAACTAGTTGCACTAACACTTTCTAACACACACGTTTAAAAATATGCTTAGAGCCTATAAAGAGAAAATAAAGGTAGACTAATATACCTACTAAGTAATTTTTCAAACCTTTCAAATGTTTTGCTTAGTAATTAAATACGAAGCCTAAAAATTTCTTCGTCAATATCGTGTTACAAGGCGAATAAATTCTATTTACGCAAAGGGTAAGAGAACAGCCCAGTGGTATGATACTCTCACATTGGGGGTCCGGGGTTCAATACCGATACATACAATGTAATGTTTCGAAACAGTGAGTGTATTAAAAATAAATTATTAGTGCCTTTTATTTAAGTTAATTATGTTTACTCTAAACAGTTATTGATTATGTTTTAGCCTTTAGAGTAAATAAACAAAATCGTCCCTGAAGTAGCAAACGAGAATGCAGTCCACCTGATGGTAAGTGGTCACTGCCGCCCATGGACGTCTGTAATCAACTTCATACGGAACATGGGTTCCATCTGAAGTCAATCACAGATGCGTTGCTACTCCCAAGGACTATGATGGTCGCCTCATATGAAAGTGAGGCAACCACACACTTCCATCGAAACGCAAACTTATCTAAACGCAGGCGCCATATTGAATCACTATATAGCCTATGTCACTCTGCAAGCTGAGTCGTTTCAAATGATATGTCATTATAATTCCAATCCATCAAACTGGGATATAGCGCGTGGCAAAAATAGGGCTAAAACGTAAACAAACATTGTTTAAAGGAAACAATAAACTTAGTACATAAGAGTATAAAGTCAGTGTTATGTACTACGTTTATCACATTTGAAACAAGTGTAGTTGTAATACGTACCAAGTTACAATTTATAATAGTTATTTAATTCGGTCGCTGTATGAGTTTCAAACTCGAGCAATGGGTAAAATTATAAACTTTGTCAAACCTGCGAGGAATGTTTGAAAACAATGGAACGTTTCCGGAAAATTATAACAATTGTAAACAGAATGAAAAGTACTTTTCAAAATTATATTTTTTCAGAAAGTTCTTTCTTTCCAATTGACTTAAAAGTAATTTTTAAATATGCCACCCACGACAAAGAATAAAGGAATGAACGTGACGTTTTTTATATTATCGTAACCTAATAAGTAAACCATTACAAAAATCTAACTATATTAGTATTAATATAGTTAGTTTTTATATTACTACTAGCTGTACCCGCGGCTTCGCCCGCGTTCAAATCAATATATCACAAAGTTTTTCTCATATCACCCCCTTAGGGGTTGAATTTCATAAAATCCCTTCTTAGTGAGCACTTACGTCCATAAAAGAACCGCATGCAAAATTTGAACTCCTATCACTTGTAGTTTCTGAGATTTCGTGGTGAGTGATCTTTTGCTTTTATATATATAGATTGTGACATTAACTGCTCAAAACTTAGAAATATGTACACCTAAGAACACACAGGATTAAATAAATAACAAAATACCTGACTGCAAAATTTTATTTCAACAGTTGAATTTTTAACCATAATTTTGATCCTTTTAAGCATGAAAATTCTCTATAAATAAAACAAAGGAACACCACATAAAGGAGTAATGATAAATAGGTACATGACTCGGCGTGCTACACAGTGGTCCCTGAGAACAATGCGCTAGTATTGTTGTAATTTACTGGCATGGTCTCAGTTGAATATATTACTCACGTATATAAAACGTATGACATTTTTGTAACATTGTATAACAAACAGTTTGGCTGTGATCTCATATGCGTAAATATGTATGTCGGGAAATCAAAAGGATAACCGATTCCCTTGGACATCAGAAGCGATACCAAGGAATTATTTTACTTTTTACTTTAGTTATAATCTTTCTCATCAACCCATTATTGGCCCACTACTGGGCACGGGTCTTCTCTCAGAATGAGAGAGTTTGGCCATAGTCCTCTTTGATGGTTAATTGGTGGACTTAGGACGGTGGACTATGGCCTAAAACTCTCTCATTCTGAGAGAAGACCCGTACCCAAACCCAGTGGGACAATAGTGGGTTGTACCCAAGTAACTTTATATTGAACAGGGGTTCCATCTGATGTCGATCACGTTGCTACTCCCAAGGACTAAGATTGTTGCCCTCATATAAAAGTAAGCCAGCCACTACACTCTTCCACCGAAACGCAAGAATTGCTACACCCTAGAAATCAGTGTGGCGGTGTTACCTCCCCGTCTAATTAGTTCTACCACCCAGTGAAACATTAAAACATTTATCCATATGCTAAAAAACATGAGCCTCCTTCTGACGCGGTCGCAAAAAATAATATTAACCACATTTCAAAGATTTTTTTCCGGAAAATTTGTTAGACCCGCCCATCCCAACCCTGTACAAAAATCAAGACGACATCCTATCTGATAAGAGTGTCCTTGGAATATATTGTGTAGTGTCACCACAAATAAGCGTATGTTATGGAGAATCTGAGACTATACATTTTTTAGTAATACATTTGTTTTAAGTAATATTTTGTTTTTATCAAGATTGGTTTGGTTTAAACCGCCGCCACCTAAGTTTTACCGCCACTTAATATGTAAATAATATCATATTAAAGAACTGACGAATAAGTGTACAGTCCACCAGACGGTAAGTGGCCACTGCCGCCTACTGGCACCTGAGATCAAACCCTCATAAGATTAGAATTCTAACTGAAACAACTACAGATACTGCGCTATCTTTGAAATCTTAGTCGAATTGCCTTAAATAAGTATTTCATCAACCGGAATCCTCTAAACGCGTTGCCCCATCGGGTTCCCAGATGCGGCTGGGCCCACCGCCCCGTCTAGTCTTTACGACGGTATGCGACCAGAAAACGCCGTCCTTCCCGAGATTGCCTGACCAAACGACTCGAGCTCCCACTCTAGCCGCACGCAACCCCGGAAGCCCCTCTTAGTCGCCTCTTACGAGAGGCAGGGAAGGCCATAGCCCTATTCTGATCCCGGAACTACAGGGATGAAAGAAATGGGCCTATAAAAAAACTAGACATTTCATTACTATTCCAGGTAAATTCAATTTAAAATAAACTTAATCGTATTTTGAATAATTCAAAGTTTGTCGGATGCTTCATCAGGCTTTCCATATGATTACGAATATACTTGATATCTTTTGTTATTATGATAAGGTTAAAATACTGCTAATGTATGATAATATCCGCAGTAACACCTTAATGTGCGCATAATGAAATATGGATGCATTTAGTGAGCTTACTGTTATGAACATAAATATATTTTTAACAAAAAAATAAAACCAGTTCTTAAAATAAACAAATATATTTCTTTAAACCAGTTAATAATTACTTAAATTTGTAGAACAAATCCCCAAAGATTGTGGCATTATTAAAATGAATCCACCAATAAATTTCACCGTAATTTCAAAAACAGCGAATCATTAAGCAGATATTTGCGGACAATAGCAAGGAAGTCATTACGGCATTGTTGGCCAAAAAACGTCCCGTCGCGCCCAAAATCGTGGTCGTCTGAGAAAGAGATAAGCCCGTAACTTTTTACCTAAATGACAAATGACGGGGATCGCTCCACCATTTGTCCTGTGCGTCCATCTGCAAGATACCTTTATTGTTAGAGGTTTTTCAAAACAAATTCCATACGATTCTTATGCGGCGACAGTCGACACGTTTTGGAAATTTAAGGGATACTGGATATTTTTGAATAAAACATCATTTGTGCTAACATTTTCTGCACTCATAGCCTGGTACGTGGCAAATGAGGATGACCACCTGATGGTTAGCGGTTACTGCCACCATGAAAATGAAATGTCTTTATTTTGCATAGACCTACGGGGGCGGACTTACAAATTGTCAGTTACATATTTTTTTAACACGACCTCAACTGAGAAGATCCGGCAAGAAATTCAGTGTGTTTGTCTTTTTTCTTTGTATATCTTTTTTTTATTTGCCATCTTGCTTTTACATGGGTAATAAAAGTTAGCTCCATTGGACATCTATAAGCTGAATAGAAATTCAAACTGAAGTCAATTAGAGATGACTTGCTATTTCTAAGTGCTAAGATGGTCGAATAATATGAAAATAAGCCAACACACTTGCCACCGAAACCCAAGAACCAGTTCATGCTTGAAATTTATACGGTGGTGATACTTCTTGGTCGCAAAATACTCATTACAATCTGGCAAAATTAGTAAATTCAATAAATTGATAATCCAACATGTAATTATATTATGGTTTTGGATTTACTACAGAAAATAACTATATAAAAGAACGTTGAGGATGTGGCTTCTGGAAAAATGCTTTTATTCGGTGGCTGAGTACTTTCATCCAATGAAATAATTAAATATGTAAAATGAATTTATTAATTTATTTGTATTGTATTAATTTGTATTGACCAATGAAAATAATAATAATAATAATAGTAATATTGACATAAAATGTATACTGACATGGACATTGTATAATATAAAATGAGTATAATTATGTATATAGCATTGAATACACACTAAAATTGTGATGATAAGTGATACATTTGGGATAAAATATGTAATGCAATGTGTTAATTATTTTTATTAGCTTATTTAGATATTATACCAAATTAACTATGGAATGAATCAATATTTTGCATGCTTTATTAAGGCTAAATGTGAGAAAATTGTTACAACATATGCCAACCTAATTGTACTAAATTTAAATCAAATAAATGAATATGAATATGAATAATACTTTATACTGACTACGAAACTCTGTGTTAGGAGACCGAAGGGTCCAAAAGCATGAAATTATGCTGTTAATATTACGTGCATGTAATCTAAGAAAAACTAATTTTTATGACACAAAACTCATACATATTTTTAAGGGACATCATACTCCTGCTAAAAACATAACTCTCTCTTTTAAATACACACAAATATAGTCGAAAAATCGTAAGTAAATATATTGCAGCATATTTTCTACAGAAGATTGCGGAAAAGCTGCTTACGTTTGCGACTTACGCCCGATACTAGGATTTTCCGTATGGAAAATATTGCTTAAACTTTATGCATGAGCTGACTTAATGCTTTTTTAGTCCGATATTTATTTATTTCATCATCTTCACTAACATTACAGGAGCCTAATTCGTTAATAGATGTAGTCAATGTGTTAGTACCAAAACATATATGGATTACTTATAATATTCATTAATTATCATTATTTAAAATTTGAACAATTTAACATCTGTCAATATTTACTTATTATATTGTGAATTTTATTTTCGACATCTTAATTTTTAGTCGGGTCAATTATTTTCTCAGTGC